>PYST01000127.1:19109-57440 GCA_003049485.1 Ophioceras dolichostomum
GGGGGGGGGGAAACGAATGTAGCTCCTATCACCACACACCACCCGTTACCTGGACTCGCCCGCCCTTGGCTCCCTCCTCTTGTTCATCGTTGGTTTGCCCTTAGTATTAGTGTGTCCAAGGGGCGTATACGGAAGGAATACGGAATCTTTTTCTCTTCTACTCCCACGACCACTACTAAGCACCCTTCTCTACCAAAACCCAAAACTTTATGTCTGTGTTCTTTTACCTACCTACCTGGCTACCTACTTTGTCCTGCCCAAAATCTTCAGTTTTTCGTGTGTACGTACCCGTGTATCTGTCGTCTTTGTGCGTGTGCCCGTGTACGCGTTGAGTGGTATACACTGTCCTCAGTGTCTCTAGCTTAGCCACGCTCCTGCACCAACTCAACACCATGTTTCTTCCTGCCTTGGGAGAGTCTTGCCCTTGTCTCATCCCTCCCTTCTTTGCGTTTGCTTTCGCCATCATCTCAGCTAAGTTTCCTGCCTGGACCCTTTTTCCTTCTCTCTCAATTAGGGAAAACTAGCAATTCCCAACTTGTTGAGTTGGGGCGGACGGACAAGAGCGATTTGTTCCGATTAGGCACACACAGACACTTGGATAATGCCAATGTTAGGATAGGATATTCGGCGAAAAAATAAGACACTCACAAGTCAGTCAGTCAGTCATTATGGCAACACGTTCCTCTCTGCTGCTTTCTACAGCTGCTTCTACGGATGACTGTAGCGGAGGCTCTTTCTTCGCCGTTCCGGAGAGCTGTGGGACGCTCACGCTTCTGTCCGTACCTCCATTCCTCTCCAGCCTATGCATATTCCGGGTCTTTGCCACGTCCCTCTGGCTCTGTTCGTGGAGTCCATAATAATATCGGGGTGGATGGGCTTGTGCGTCCGTCCCTTGTGCCCGGCTCGGCGTTTCTGACGTGTCTTTGTGCATCGTGGTTCCCTTGGTCGCCCGGGTTTTCTGCGGTTCCCTGTGTAGCCTCACTATCTCCCACCCATCCGTATAATCTCCCCTCCCGTTGTGTTGTCCCCCCAGAGACCCCAAAGTCTCATCTCACCGCCTAGTCCAGCGCAAAAAAACACCAGTCCAGCCTGCTGTGTCATTACGGGGAAATAAAATGGCGGTGCCCATGTGGTTCTTTGTCCTTGGTCAGAAAGTTAGGATCGGGTATCTGCTTTAGAGGGTCCCGACGAAAGTGGATAGGAGTAGCCATCGCCGCGGACCAGTGCACCTACGCCTTGGTGCGAAGCAGAGCTTGACGGCCAGTACAGGAACACGTTGATGCTTCACTCGACTTCATTGGAGTCACTGGCAAACATGTTCTCGCCATTATCACACATGGCAGTAGATGGTAAAGCGATGTGTTGTAGAGTGTGAAGCTATGGGAGGGTCCTAGCCCTGGGCCAAAGACACATGGAGAAGAGAGGAAGAAAAAATAAAAAAAAATAAAAATAAAAATAGAAAAAAATTCAAAGCAACAGCTTAGCCTTTTTGTTGCTCCAAAAGATAGAAACAATATCCCCCATTCCTGCCGTTTGCAAAGCTGTATACGGCTTCTCCCAGGGGAAATGGATAGCGCAAAACCAGCCATCGCGGTCCATCCCTGCGAGCCTGGCCGCCTCACGCAGGCCTCATCACAAGTCGTCCTACCTGGTGCTCACCTACCCCGTCAGCATGGTTGAGCCCATCGAGTGGTTTAGCCGTACCTCGTCGCCGGCGGAATCGAAATTTTGGCCAACGGAGTTGGAAGTGGCTTGTCTGGCATGGGCGTGCCGGACGCACTGGACGACCGCAGCCTGCCCTGGAATATGCCATACCATAACCGTACCCGGTCCAACTCAACACTGCCCTGGAAGGCGCCATATCATACCATACCATACACGGTCCAACCTAGCTCTGGAAAGTGCCATACCATACCATACCTGGTCCAACCCAGCCCTGGGGAACGCCATAGCATAACATGTCCGGTCCAACTCAGCCCTACCCTTCGAGAAGCTTGCGGGGTAAATATTGGTACCTGGGTGCCAACCTGACGGCGACGGACGGGTTGTCCGGTTCGGGCTGGACGGCTGCTGTCTCCAACTGACTTTCCACGCAGGGCACCGCTAAATACACGATCCAATTCCGTCCTCTGCCACCGGCAGCAGCTCAAGCCCGTACTAGCACCTACAAACCTCAGGGCGCCAGGGAGGGTCTATGGTAACTCTATCAACACGTCTATCATGCCTTTGAATCTCTGTTGGCCTAGACAGATCAGTGCAATATGTCAGCCCCAGTGGCTCTGTTAGGCTTACAATCGTATTGAGGATTGAGAACTACGTCCCGGAGGCTTTTCTGACGGGAGATCAATGCTCTGATTAACGAAAAGTTGTCAGAGGCCGAAATCTCTGTCGGAGAGGGTAGTGTTCTGATTGATGTTGTGGTAGGTACGATAAAACGATGAAGCTATTCCCAGAAGGCAAAGGCGGCCCGGGCCAAAAAAAAAAACGTAACAATTGCGGGATTTGGACCCTCAGCTAAATTAACGTACCTACCATTAGGCCATTTGAATATAATACGATTAGAATTTAACAATACGGAAGGAAAAACGAGCTTATATCCTTTGCACTAACTACCTAATACAAACTCACGTATTTGACAGAGTAACGGGCTTAACAGAATAACGCCTTTGACAGAGGAAAGCCCTTAACAGAGGTATTCACGGAGATCAGAGGCATGTATTAAAGCTATTCCCAACGGTCAGACTTTTATATAGAGGCCGCGGTTACGTACAAAGGTCAGAGGCACGTACGGAAGTCAGAGGCTCCTATTGAAGCTATTCCCAACGGTCAGACTTTTGTAAAAAAATAATAATAATAAAAAACGCGACGCGACAGCCCCCTTTTCCCAGCCCTTTTCTTGACAAAAAAAATAAAAATGAAATAGCAATAGCCCCTTCCCTTCACCCCTTTTACTCCCCTCACAAAAATGAAAGCAATGGCCCCTTTTCCTCCCCTTTCCCCCTTCCCCTTTTCCCCTTCCCCTTTTCCTGCCCCCTATTCCTCATCGTCGGCGGGCCAGGCCGTGTTGGTCGGCCGGCCGTTCTCGTCGACGTCGGACTCGACTCGGCCGGGGTTTTTTCCGACGGCCATGACGGCCTCTCGCTCCTTCTTGCCAAGGAAGACCAGGTCGAAGCCCGGCGCCAAGGGCCGATCCGTCCTACGTGGTGGGAAAGGAAAGGTCAGCTTGTAGAGCGGGGACGGACGAGAGGAGAAGAAACAAAACGGGGAAGGGGTAAACAGGGCGCAACCTACTTGAGCATGTCCATCTTGAGGAGCCGGGCCTTGTCGCGAAGCGCCTGGTGATCGCGGGGCTGGTCGAGCATCAGCTCGCCGGTCTCGACCGCTCTCCCGATGGCACTCCACTTGGCGTCATAGGCTCCCACGGCACCCACCAGCCTCCACGCATCGTTGGTCGACCAGGGCACTCTAGCCCGAGGAGCTTTGGGGTTCTGGGCGCGGTGGAGAGCCGAGACCGCCTTCGAGTGCTCGGCCATCTGTCTTATGTCTGGCTCAGAGTTCGGAGGGTGCTGTTGTGGTCGCGGCTGGGACGGACCCGGAGCTGGACCGTCCCGACTGGCGGTGGCGGCAGCAGCGTTGCCTACTCGCCTCCGCTTGGGCGGGGGGGGAGGGGGCATGAGCTCATCCACGGCAGGGGTGTCAAAGGGGCGTGTCGAGGCCCTGTTAACCGACGGTGACCGCTGGGCACTTCTAGCGTTCGGGGTGTCGAAAGCGGTATCGAAATCCATGAGCTCATCTAGGGCAGGGGTGTCGAAGGGGCGCGATGGTGACCGCTGGGTACTTCTAGCCTTCGGGGTGCCTGAGGCGGCATCGAGACCCATGAGCTCATCCACGGCAGGGGTGTTGAAAGGACGTGTCGGTCTAGCCCTTTGAGCAACCGACGGTGAACGCTGGACGTTCCGGATGCCATCGGTAGCGGCATTGAGCTCCACGAGCTCATCCAGGACGAGATCCATGAGCTCATGCAGGGCAGGGGTGTTAAAGGGGCGTGTCGACCCAGCCCTCTGAACAACCGACGGTGAACGCTGGGCACTTTTAGCGTTCGAAGTGCCGGAGGCGGCATCGAGGTCCACAAGCTCATCCAGAGCAGGGGTATTAAAGGGGCGTGACGATCCAGCGCTCTGAACCGGCGTTAAATGCTGGGTACTTGTAGCGTTCCGGGTGCCGGAGGCAGCATCGAGACCCGCGAGCTCATCCACGGCAGGGGTGTCAAAGGGGCGTGTCGATCTAGCCCTCTGAACCGGAGTTGAACGCTGGGTACTTCTAGCGTTCGAAGTGCCGGAGGCGGCATCGAGACCCAGAATCTCATCCAGAGCAGCCCTGTGATGTGACTCGACCTCTGAGACGGGTTCAAGTACTATCTGTAGGTAAAGTTTCGCTGTATCCTCGACCCAACGCCTGATCTTGCCCTTGAAGCCCGCCGTGCCCATAGCGCGGTCAAGCTGGGAGAGAGCCTCGGCTGGGATTGTGTTGCCCACGCGGCACTCGAGGATCTGCATGACGGCGAAGTGGTGTGCTGCCGAGAGCTGCTCCGGACGCAGGTGGGCGTAGCGCGGCTTGCACGGGTCCCGGCGGAACACGGCCTCGAGACCCAGCGGCTGTTGGTAGGATGAGACGTCGGCGAGGAGGGCCTCCGGGTCGGCCTCCGGGTCGGCCTCAGCCTCGCTGGCGCTACGGCAGAAGACATAGGCCAGGATGGCCGCCACGGGCACGTCCTCGGGGGCGGCGCGGATGTGCTCGATGGCCAATTGTGTGCGGATGTCCACTATCAAGGAGTCGAACCCGAAGGCTTCAGAAAGTGAGACGACGTCAGTGTGCGTGATGAAGACGTCCGGGAAGAAGTTGTCCAGCTGCTTAAGCAGGTCCAACGCGTCCTTGCCGCCAGGCTGATACGCAAACTCAAGGTTGTACAGCAGCTCGGCCATGTGGGCGATGGAGATGATCAACTTGGCCCGGTAGTACAGCTGCGTCTTGAATTTGTGTTGAAGGCGATCACTTATGTCCTCGTCCAGGATGTACGGTGACGTCTCCGCGCAATAGAAGCGTTTGAGGGACGTGAGTTGCGAGTAGGCCATGCCCACATCTACCAGCCAGGCAGGATCTCGCTTTCGCGCCTTCTCTCGGTCCATGATGAGGTCGAGAAGGTCCTTGGCCTCGGAGAAGAGCTTGTCTAGGTTTTTGTCCAAGGCGCGGGCACGAATGGCGGGCAGCTGGGTGCCGGCCGGCGTCGGTGACTTTGACTCCGCCATCTTGACTGCCCCCTAGTTGTTGTACACAATTACCAGGGTTAGGGTTTGACGAGGGTTAGGAGTTGACAACTTGACGAGACTTGACGAGGGTTAGGGTGAGATTGTGTAAAAAATTGGTTGGCTAGAAAATAGTGAATATCGAATTGTGTGGCAAACTGATGCCTCAGGCCAAAACACGAGGCTGCCACAAGGGTTGGTCAGGGTTAGGGTTGAGTTTAACGATGGCCAATCAAAATGCTGGATATCTTCATACCTGAGGCCTCAACCGTGATGATAAGTCGCTGTCCCTTGTTGCTTCCGCTGTTTTCTTGCTTCTTGCGCTTTCTTATATTCTCTTCTTCCTCCTTTTCCCTTTCTTTCTCGAGTTCTTCTTGTTCTCGGCTTTGCGATATGCGGCACAAGTCGAGTCCTGAGGGTGCCACCTACACCGGCTGTCAGTTGGTGTCGATGTTTGTCAGTTTCGTTTACCACACCACCGAAACAGCGGACATAGGACAGACGTACCTCCGCCGACTAGATTGACGGGTCCGAAAGAAGCTCATGCTAACCATGCCGCGAGAGTAAACACCCAAGGCGACGACAAGGCTGCCCACGCAGTGGCACGTCGGACACGGCCCATGGGCGCGTTCCTCCCACCGCCTGCGTTGTCAGCCGACGAGCCCTCGCGAAGCCGGACCCTGCCCTGGATAGCTCGACAACAGTCTTCGAGGTGTATCGAGGCAAGACCGTCAAAGATCCGGCGACCATTAACATCGTCAACTCCAGTGCCGAGTCATCCACGATGCGAGAGTGTAATTCACTGCTGAACTTGCTGGGTACGTTGTGAGTCGACGTGCCCCAGGGAACAGATTGGGCGAGCTCTAATCCTTGCCAAACCCCTTAGGAAGCGTTCAACGACGTCGTGCGGAAAGAAACAAAGTCGCCAACGCCAACAGTGCGCCGAACGTGCATACAAGTACCTCCGCGCCGAAGCGGCAGCCGAGCCCTTGGCAAGCATCCAGCGCTCGCTGTTCAGATATGAGACCTGGGAAGATTCTAAAGTCGCTTAGATATGGCGCCGTCAAAGTCGCCGGCTCCAGTGCCGGGACTGGCTGGATTCAAGGACGTACCTCAGGGCCCCAAGCCTGTGAGCTCTGGGGAAGCCTCCAACGGCTTTTGAAGATGGCGCGCGAAAAGGCCCAGGCCGAACCCTGGGGAGCAGCTGACGTTGTTGAAGATAACGCCTCTAACGGCTTTTGAAAATGGCGCGCGAAAAGGCCCAGGTCGAACCCTGGGGAGGAGCCGACGTCGTCGAAGATGGCGCCTCCAACGGCTTTTGGAGATGGCGCGCGAAAAGGCCCAGGTCGAACCCTGGGAAGGAACCGATGTTGAAGATGGCGCCTCCAGTAGGCCCAACGCCAACCATATCAAGAATCTCAGCTAGCTTCCTATACCCCTGAGGTGTAAATGTGCCACACTGCACGGAGATCGGGGTGTTGGGCTGTACTTGCGCGGAACATTGCTGCTGTCCGCTCTAGGCGCCGCGAAGACACCGGTCCAAGCCGCCTCCGTCAGTGGACAGTAGCCGCATGTGCAGCCGGAAGGCGATGACCCTCCCGAAAGGAAACTACTACGGGCAGGCGCTGCGCTGTAGCGGGCTTAGCAAAGGCAAGACTTGGAAGGACGCAATGTACGAAGCATAAGGTAAGGAACAGAGCGTCCGAGACATCATATACAGACCAAGACAATGGCGCGATGACCTTGTATCCCATTCTCCTCGTTTGCCTCCGCCCTCCATGTGTTGATGTCGGTCGTCTTGTTATGCGTCAGGTGCAAGTTCACTATCGAACCCGATATAATACGACGAACAATTCACCACCAAGCTACGCTGAGAACCGAGCCGGCTGAGGCTGGCCCCTGGCGGGCAGGTATCATGGAGTCAATTCCTATGGATCAGATGAGCTATCCGTGGAAGACGCGAGGCAAGTCGAAGAGGCACTTGACTTGTGGAGGTTCCCGATGTCACATCAGATTTTAATTGGTGATTTCAGGGGGAACCATGCCGTTGGAACCTTGTAAGCCGTGCCTCGGAATGATCCAATCCCAGCGCCTGGTTCCAGAGGCGGGCCCTGATGTGGCTGTGCCAAGCCTGTACTGTGTCTAGGTAGGTACTTACAGGATTGGAAGCCAGAAGCCAGTGTGGCCTGTGCAAGCCTCAATCCCTCCCGTCAGGTCCCCCTTCACCCTTTTTTGCGCATATCGTCAGACCGAGAATTTCATCACGGGCAGGACAATGCAATCCGAAATTCTTCCCCATTCCCCCTTTTAGGAGAAACCCCATTCATTTGCTTCGGAACCAATCATTTTGAATTAGACCTTTGCGCGTGTCTGCTTCTCATTCACTTTTTCTTTCCCGTCCGGTCCGTTTTGTGGTCCTTCCTTTTTTTTTCCCTCCTTGACGTCAGGTGTTCTCTTTGAAGACTTCCATCAGGATTTTATGCACAGCGGTGGACGACCGTTCTAAGAAAAGAAACACCACAGAGCTGCGTGTCTCATCGCGCGCCCCGAGCCCGGACAGCCGTAAAGATCGATTTCTTTCCTGAACCATCGCCGCATCGTCATCCCTTTCGTCAATTCCTAACTCCTTGTTCCATCCCCGACATTGCGCTTCCCGTGTTTCCCCCAGGATTTTCTCTTACCTCCCGTCTTCTCCGGATTCGATCGGGCAGCAGGCGGAATCACGGAATCGCGTAATCGCGTAATCACCCTTCTCGCCCGCACGAGCTACAGACCACCACCATGAGACTCCGAAGCCGACGGTCGCCGCTCCTCCTCCTCCTCATTCCCTCCCTTGCGGCCACCGCGGTTCTCGCCTCGTCATCGCAGGAAAAGACGGTAGCCCCGGCCTCACCCTCAACGCAAACGGCGGTTTCGGGCCCCAACGTTGGTGGCTCGAAATCAGGCACTAGAGATGCGCCCGTCGACGGGAAGGATGGGAGGCCACACCAGGGCCCTTTCGTCGAGATCGAGAACCTGAGGCAGTCCGATGGCGATGCTGAATCCAAGGACCTGCCCCCGCTGAAAGACAGGCCCAAGGACCCGACCGTGATCGACGGCAAAAAGATCCCCGAATCGAACGACGGGGTCATGGACGACAAGAACAGGCCCGAGCCAAAGCAGGGCACCACGGGCACCGAGGGTGGCGTCACTGAGAAGGACAAGCAGCGCAAGGCAAAGGAGGGCCAGACCGGCGAGAAGGCCGAGAACAAGCCGGAGACGCCCAAGGAGGCGCCACCGTTGCCACACAGCGAGCAGGAGAAGATCCTGAACGGCCAGCAAGATACCAAGAAGGATAAGTCGGCAAAGGACCAGGACAAGACGCCCAAGGACAAGACGTCCAAGGACAAGACGGTGAAGACGGCGAAGGACAAGAGCGCAAAGCCAGAGAACCCCAATGATGCGTCTGGTCTAGAAGTATGCATACAATCCCAGGCGTCGGCGCACCGTTTCTTTTTCTGTGGCATGGACACGTCCAGGACTGACCATCAATCTTCCTTCTCTTGCAGAAGCCTAGCGATCTCCCTGGAAAGACACACGATAAGAGCCCGCCTCTACCGGACTCGGCGAATAAGGATCACCTCGATGTGTCCCAGGGTACGACCGGCGGCAGCTCTAGCAGCGGCGGCACTAGCAGTGGTGGCAGCAGCAGCAGCAGCAGCTCCACGCACAAGACCAAGCCGACCAAGGGCCACGGCTCCAAGACGCCTTCGTCCAAGTACGCCGACGACGACACCGGCGTGATCCGGCCGCTGCACTCCTTCTTCCTCTCCCTGACCATGATCCTCTTCTCCGAGGTGGGCGACAAGACGTTCCTCGTGGCCGCGCTCATGGCCATGAAGCACGACCGGCTCGTCGTCTTCTCGGCCGCGCTCTCGGCCCTCATCACCATGACCATCCTCTCCGCCGTGCTGGGCCACGCCGTGCCGACGCTGATCCCAAAGCGCCTCACGTCCTTCCTCGCCGCCGGCCTCTTCTTCGTCTTCGGCGCCCGCATGCTGCGCGAGGGCATGGCCATGAGCCGCGACGAGGGCGTCTCGGCCGAGATGCACGAGGTCGAGCTCGAGCTGGAGGAGAAGGAGAGCCTCGCGCGCAAGCAGGGCGGACGGAGGGGCTCTGCGGCCGTGTCGTCGCCGTACGCGCTGGAGATGGGGCTTGGCGGCGGTGGCGGTAGGAAGCCCCGCGCCAGCTCCCGCTTCCCCACCCCGCCGCGCAGCCCGTCTAGTTCGCGGAGCCGCAGCCCCAGCCCGCGGCGGGGGGGTGCCGCCGCCGGCGCCGGCGGGGCCCTGGGCGGCGCGCTGGCCGGCCTGAACAACCTGTTCTCGCTGCTGCTCAGCCCGGCCTGGGTCCAGACGTTCGTCATGACCTTCCTCGGTGAGTGGGGCGACCGCAGCCAGATCGCGACGATCGCCATGGCGGCCGGCCAGGACTACTGGTGGGTCACGCTCGGCGCCGTGCTGGGCCACGCCTGCTGCACGGGGGTGGCTGTTGTTGGCGGCCGGGCCATCGCGGGCCGTGTCAGCCTCAAAGTTGGTATGTGTCTCCTCCATCTTTCTCCCGTCTCATAGTAGCCTCTTATGATGTCTCGTGTGTATTGCGTGCTAACACCGAAGAACTTCACCTCCCCAAACAGTCACCGTTGGCGGTGCCCTGGCGTTCCTCCTCTTTGGCTTCATCTACTTCGTCGAGGCGTTCTACACATAGAAGACAGGTTGGCTTTATTCTCTCTCTCTTTACTATCATACGAGCCTAATCGCCGCACATCACCACGACTCTCTGTCTGCTGCTTCACAGCTCACAGCTCTGGTCGTTTTGCTTCTCTCTCTTCCTCTACTGCTCGTTGCACGAGTCCAGTCGAAAATACTTTTGTAATCTCATATTTGAAGGAGGGGAAAACTACGGCGGAAGATACTACCTTGGCCACAAGCGGCCTCTCTCTCACTTGCATCTCTGCATCTGTCTGATCTATCTCTATCTCTCTTTCAGCCTCTGCCCTCTTGTCTCCGTCTTGCAGTGGAGTGTGTATGTGTGTGCTAGTGGTGGGATAATACAGTTGGCGTGGAAATATCAGGACCAGAAACAGGAGTTGTGGAAAGGAAATGGAAGCAAATCAAGTAAACCAAGCAAACCAGGCGAACTACCTGGGTACCTACCGTACCTCCCTAGCCTAGCCATCCCTCTTTTTTCTTTCCTTTTTCATTATCAAAATAACGGGCCTAGCTACTGGAAGGGATTCTGTTCTGTATAATAGATGTGCTCGTACTGTGTATCTAGGTAGGTGTACGGAGCTAAGGAGTAGTCGGCGGTACCTAGGTGGCAGAAGGAGGGGATCTGGGCAGCCAGCAAAGCATTTCCTTTTCCCGCTTAGTCTCCCTACCTGTTGATCTCACGGTCTGTCGTTATTTTTGCATGGATAAAGTTTGTACCAGCAACGGAGAGTCAAGAGCTATGACCGTTGTCTTAGTTTCCAGAATGAAGATCTAGATCCAGATACCGCTGGGCTAAAGTCGTACAAGCGTGCCACACCCAACGAAGCAGATGCGACACTCAGAACTCAGAACAGGAACAGATACAGAGGGCCGCCTCAGTCGGTCGTCAGACATTGGTGCGAGGGGCGAGAGGGTGTGGAGAAGGACGAATCACCAATGCCTGCCGCCCGTCCACTCTCCTCCTCCCTCTGACAGAGGAGACTGCCTGGAAACCTGACGCCGCTGGCTTGCTAGCTCATGATAAAGTTCACGACCCGACGCACCGCGCAAGCCACAACGGGTTCTAGCTGCACTTACCCGTCGTAACCGTTGCGGAACCTACCTAAGTTTCCTAATTCCACGGGTTCGTTCAGCACGGGACGGCGCTTCAGGCAACGTATAACAGAGAAGCAGGTACACGTCACGAACCGAGGACGCATTTGTGTGTTCTCTTTTTCTTCGCTGTCCCCCGCCAATAGTGTAGTCTAACCGCTCGGAGCTTACTACGAAATATCTTACGAGCTCCTCCGGCCCCACGAAACACATCGTCAGATTAGGGCCCGTGTGTATGTTGTGGGAGCCGCCTCTTGAGTCTCAGGTACGGCAATCAAAATCTCATCCAATCTAAGCAGGGCAGGGCGGACACCACAGGCATACTGTACTGTACACATGCACACGGCACCCTACCGAAATTATTGCCCGGAATGCCGCGTGCCGCGGGGAAGCCGCGTCGTGAGGCTGACGAAATAGTGGGGGAGCGACAGAGGTACCAAACAGGGCCTCCAGCTCCAGGCCTTTCATACGACTTCCAAGCATCTTGAAAGCTTCTTCCAAGGACTGGATGCGCCGAGACCGGCGACGATGGACTCTCAATGAAGCTCTTTGGAGCGCTCGGAAACGACATGCACTACCAGAAGATTGTGCACCACAAATAACGAGACGGATAAATTGGAAACCGTTGTGTCGCAAGCGCACATCCTCAGCCTAAACTGTCTTACATTGGGATCCCCCATCCGACAAGAGGTACGACCCAGTATGGGGAAGCTCACACCCGCCGTCAGAGTCAGAGCTCTGTGACTCCCTTGGACAACTCATGAGCGGTTGGTTGATCCCTGTGCAAAGAGTCCAACATGCACATTTGTCGAGGGGTAGTCCTTGGATTGCATCTCCGTGGCTTCCGTGGGGACCTCGACAACATGGCATGCGTGGGAGGGAGGCTGGCTCAGGCCCTTTGACCAACCAACGAGGCTTGTGGGAGGCGGGAAGCAATCCGTATTGTCATCGTGGTGACAACCGTCTACTTTCTTCCATGCTCCTGTGCACCAGGGCAGCTGAGGTCCCCAGCTCCAAGCTCTCTCCGGACTCCGGCGCAGGGCGTCCTGGCCACACACCCCCCCTCTCTCCCGCTGGTACCCCCAACATTTCAACCTGCACCCAATGCTCACACGACCAGCGCCACGGACCTTTCCTCTGCAGCTCGAGGCAGGTGTAGTCCACGTCCTCACCTGCCCGCTGCCTCTTCCTGCACTTCCTCGCTCTTTCCTCATTCGAAAATCACCAGGAGGGGCATAACCCTGTGCCTCATTCAAAAATCTCTTCTCCCCTCTCTCTCACCCCTCCATCTCCCACTCCAACCTCAACTGCTGCTCCAACCCGAGGTTTTCAAACAGGATCCGGCTTCATTTCCACTCGCGGCAACAGCGGCATCAGGTAAGTGAAGGTTTTCTTTTCGTCGTGGACTTCAGGTACCCCGAAGGTTATCAGAAAGTGGGTGGAGGGCCACAGTACCACACCCAGACGCCCGTCCCACCATCTTGTTCATCCCACATCCGTAAGCGCCTTACATTCCCATCCTTTATCTCCGCCGAACGGACGGAATGCCGTGTGGAAGATGTGCTGCAGCTCTCAGCAAGCAGCAGCCCGAAATACCACCCTCTCTCGGACAAAACCCCATTCATCTCCGGGGGAGCTAGTAGCAGAAACATAGCCCTTTGTTCCTCCTCTCCGGTCTGGAAAGTTCCGACGAGAGAGATTCTAGCGTGCCACATTCACTATTTTTCAGATCAACCACATGACATCCTTCCCGCCATATCTTTCTAAAGACGACTCAGGTGTCTTTTTGAACTTTTCACTTCTTCGTGACTTAGTGCTAACCAGCACTGACTTATCGAGGTCCAGACTCGACAGTTATCGGCCCCCAAAGCACTCAGTGGCCTTGCCTGTAAGTGGAAGCTGTCAAACCCATTAAAACTCCCCGCAATCCCCCCATTCCCCACTCCTCGCAGGTAGCTTGCCCGAACGAGGAGCTTCAGTCCCGCAGCGTCGGATACCCTGCTGAAGCACCAAGCAATTGAGAAAAGACCAGTCAACTCCGAAGACGTCCCGATCGGTCGGGAGTCTCACTTGGAACGGGCCGCTGCTAGAGGGGAGCAGTCACAGATAGGTAGAGAGAGAGAGGTAAGCCAACCCTTCTTTTCTGTTTTCTTTTTCCGTCTCTCTCTCTGCTGTTCTTTCTCATCCTCCATTTGCCACGTTTTCCAACCTGCAGCCCTCTGTGCCTTGCTCATCCTCCTCACAAGGATATCCTTACCTACAGCTACCCTTGTAAAATACCCATTATTTTCTGCAACTCCGCTTCTACAGGCCTGTCGTCTAAGTGTTGTTGAAGATCAGAGACCACAGATACCTACTACCGGATACCGGACAAGTTCTTGAACCACACCACAACCACCGACCGTTCGCAGCAGGAAGAACCTTTCAAGATGTGGACCAACCCCAAGCTCTCTCCCACCACTCCCACCCACGGTCCCGTGGACGGAGCCGAGGCGTCTCCTCTTACTAATGGCACGACGACGACGATCCCGGCGACGACAACCACGCCGACGACGCGCGTCCGGAACCCGGGCCGTCGGTTCGCCCAGATCGTCAAGCTCAAGCCCGAGTTCCGTGACCAGTACAAGGAGGTCCACTCTCGTGTGTGGCCCGAGGTGCTCGGCCAGATCAAGGCCAGCAACATCACCGACTGTGAGTGTTTCTTTCTTCACTTCTTTGTCTTTCTGCAGCCTTCTCCCATCTGGCTACTCCGCCCGTCGAAGCAAAGATCCGAGGAGTCTGTCGTGAAGAGTTGTGCTTGATCTCCGTCGTAAGAGTAAGCATAGCATAGCACAGCAAAGCTAACGCAAATCGAAAATAGACTCCATCTTCTATGATGAGGAGACTGGTATCCTGTTTTCCAGTTTCAAATATATCGGATACGACTATGTGGGAGACATGGAGCGTATGCGAGAGAACCCCCGGGTCCAAGAGTGGTGGAAGATGACCGACGGATGGCAGGAGTCGATGGTGCCGGGAGCCCAGAGCTCCGAGGCCGGCTTCCCGTCCTGGTGGAAGCCGCTGCCTGAGGTGTTCTACACCTCGTAAGGGGTGCCACCTCCACACTTCGGCAGATCTCCTTCGTCGATGATTTCGCTCCTCTTTATGTCTCGGTGAGGACGACGACGCTTGGAGTGCACCCAAGTCGAGGGTTTTTTCTTCTTTCCCTTATTTTGGCCAGTTCGTTCCCAGATCTTTTGCTGTTGCTGTCTTCGGCTAGCTGCCCTATGAGGGTATGCTTGCTTTGACCATCTCTCACGATCATCTCTTTCTGTGGCTGGACAACTGGAAGTGTTTATCGCTGGCACTGGGTTTTTTCGTCTTTCATCTTTTCCCCTCTTTTCGATGGTATGGCGGCACAATGGTTTTCGTGGCGGTAAGGGGGCTTAACGAAATGGGCCGTTTTATGAACCGGATCGGCGCTCTTAGGAGTCTTGCCTGTTGCTGAGGATGGATGGGATACGGAGTCGAGGATACACGAAAAAAGAAACCCGAGATCTTTGGCAAGTTCGTTCGTTGTCTGTCTGCCTCTTGTTGTTGTCGTCGTTGTCGTCGTCGTGACCCTCCAAATCGTGCATGAGTCTAGGGAGGGTCGACATTCTCGCCCGTGGGTACACATGTGCTGCTTCTGCTGCTTGTGCGTGTGTTGCGGACAAGCAAAGCAAAGGGAAATGGCCATTGTTTCTACAACGTGCACCGCAGACTGAGAGCAAGCGAGACAAGACAAGACAGAGAGACTATCACTTCGGGCTCCCAAACAGTCCCCCAAAGAGCGCCCTGCCTCCTCCTCCTCCCACATCTCCGCCTCCTCCCCCACGGCCTCCATGCCTCCTGGCCTCCGTGCGCACCCACTCCTCGAGAAACTCTCTGTTCGACAACTGGCGTCCGTCCACGACCCTCGTGGCCGTCTGGGCCTCGCCGGCGTCGAAGCTCAGCAGCGTGGGCACCGACGTGATCATGTACGTCAGCCCCATCCCCGCAGACATCATGTCCGGCGCGTCGTACTCGACCTCGCAGAGCGAGACGCCGCCTTCGGCCTCGCCGACGCCGGACTCGACGATGCGCCGGAGTAAGGGGGAGACGACCTTGCAGGTCGGGCACCAGGATGTCGTCCACAGGGTGAGCAGCGGGGTGCGCGTCGAGGAGGAGTGCAGGATGTGAGTGGTGAGGGTGTCGGCGTTGCGGATTCTGTTGGGAGGCGGGTTAGCTGAGGGGCTTGTTCGTGGGGCTCTGAGGTCGGGCCTTGGCTCTCTCGTTCCCCTTGATGGGCTTCCCATGGCCCGTGGTCTTCTACTACCAAGGGAAGCAAGCTTGGCGAGTACAACCAGGAGCCAGGAACAAGGAAGAACAACGAAAGGCGGACTTAAGGGGAGAACATACGGCGAGAAGACTCGATTCCTGCCACTTTGTGACCGCGAGGTCGAGAAAAAAGCCGCTTGCTCCCTCCAACTCCTCCTCCCACTGCTGCTGCTGGTGGTGCCCGCCAAGGGCATGCAGTGCTTCGCCGGCAAGCCGCATCCGAGGTCTTGGGAGCTTGCGGCGGCGAGACGCGTCGAGCCGGGGGAACGGAGGAGCCGCATCATCCTCGACATTGCCACCACCTGCTGGCTCCTGGTGGACAAAACACGCACTCAGGGGGTCGACGGAGCTGTGGCGCGAGCCATTGTCCTATTCAACGTTCTTGTCAAGAAAAGAACAATAGCAGGTTAAGTTTTTTTTCTTCAAATTTCTAGCGTCTCACGGCGCTGAATTAGTGGAGCCTTGAAGACCTCGATGGTGGGTGCCAAGAAAGAGCCCAGGGCCTAGACGGCTTGGAGCTGTCCCCCCACCACGACTGCTGCTGCCACTGCCGAACTGCCGAACCAGGCTTGGTTCAGCACCACCAAACCACCACCAATACGGCCTCAGGACCTGCATCTCAGGATGCATTTCATCGATTGTGATTTTCCAGTCAGCTCCTCACTCGTATCCTAAGCTCCTTTCTCACTCAGCCAACAGGCCGTATCTATGCTACCCAAGCCCAAAACAAGCAGGCCGAGGTCTCTCTCAACACGCCGTTGCCTCAATTGCCTCGTCCACGTCTTCCATCATGACCTCACCACAAACCTCACATCCCAAAGAAGAGAAGAAGGAAGAAAGGGGGTGAGGAAGCCATGGAGAATGGAAAGGAGGGAATGAATACGTTACGTTGCTATGGTGCGTGTGCCTTCCCTGCCCACAATTCGAGCCTCGTCGGTGGTCCTTCGTCGTCGGCACCACCACCCAGCAAGCACCGACCGAGCGGCTGGTACCTACCAGGATTCCAGCTCCCACTCCAGCCCTGGCTCCTTCCACCTTCCACTTGAGCGCCTTGCCTGCCTGTCTAATACCCTGCAACAGAACACGCGAGGCTCGCTCAAGCAAGCTCAAGCAAAAGGCTTCCCCTACCACGGAAGTCACCCTCATAGCGAAGCGTCTCGTCCTTCTCATGGTTGGCCTCACTCCCCACCTGCCAGTCACTGGCCAGGCTAGGCTGCTCTGCCCTTCCTTTGCCGCCACAGGCATGGCTCCAGCATACCTCCATGCACATCCAGGTACATATACAAGGTGAGAACTCTCTCCCCTCTTGCCTTCTCTAGCAAGCCTTCTAGCCCATCAGGCTGTCTATCCCCTAGTCGACGCCGCCACTGAGAACAGCAGCAGTCTCGGGAACGGGCAGAGCAGCCTCGGCCTGGTAAGACGCAAGCGGGAGGAGCAGAAGCAAGCAGGTACGTCCCACGTCTCTATTTTTGTTTTGTTTATTGATATCCCCGCCCGTACGCGTTTCGGTCCTTTTCTCTCCTCTTCTTTTTTTCTTCAGCAGCAAGGCTCTCGAGATTCTTCGTTTATCATTCGTTAGAACCGCGCAAGCCCCTCTGTCTCTCTGGCTTTGGTTCTTCTGATTGTTGGCTACGTCTATTTTTCTATCTAGCATTTTGATCTTTTCTCTTGCCTCGCCGTCTTGGCTGGACTCAAGTCTGTTCTGTGTTCGTTGTCTTGCTTTCGTTTTGTTTTTCTCCTTCTTTGCTGCTCTCTCCACAAGAAGAAGAAGACGACGACGACGCGTGTGCTCTCCGAACAACATCAGCGCTGCCAGCGGCTTCGCGGCTCTCTACTACCTGCCATTCAGCGTGCTGTCAGCGTCTGCTATTCTCTTGTCTTTGCTGCTCTGTACATTGGTCTTTTTGCTGGTTTCCCCCTTGGCTTTTCTTCCCAATATTGAGGCTTCGTTCACTGCTCTCTTGTTCTGTGTCTGTGTTTTCTGCGTCTGTGTCTACCGCACCAGCACCAGCTCCAGCACACTCGCTCGAGACTCGCCTCTTTGTTGTTCTGTTAGCCCTTCAGCAAACACACATTTTGGCTTTGGCCGTGTTTTACCAGCCCCTTGTGCACTTCAGCCTCGTCTGCCTGCGTTTTTACCCCTTTTTGCGGCGTTCAGATTCTTCTGTTCGTCTCTGTCTCTACTCTCAGGCCTCGAAGTCAGACCCTCTTGCAGTTCGCTCTTTAGCACCTTTTGGCGTTCTTTGCACCTTTATTTTCCTGCTCCTGTGCACCTTCAGCCTCGATGTGCTTCTCTCTCGGCTTTTCAGCTTGCGGATCTTCCTTGCTCTTCTTGTCTTCTCTGCGACATTCGAGCTTCGATTTCCCCTTTGTCTGTCTGCCCTACCTTCATACAGCACTTTCTGGCTCTGACCCTTTATTGTTTCTGCTTCTCCTCGCAGTTTTCAACTCGACTTTTCACTACACAGGTCTCTGCTGCTTGCTCTCAACCCCTTTCCCGGAACTTGAGACTCGCTGCTTTTTACCTGTTGTTTTGCATCTGCACTTCGAGCTTTTTGCTGCTTGCTATCTGCTTTTCCAGTATGCAGATCAGATTTCACCCCTGTTCTGCTGTCTACTGTCTTGTGCTTCAGACCTCGTTGCTTGCCGTCTGCTTTTTCCAGCACTCAGACGTCGTCCTAACTGTCTGTTTGTTGCTCTCAACTTTCGGCTTTACTGGCTTCTTCTGTCTGATTCCGAGCACTTCCAGGCTTTATCTTGCCGCTTTTAGCATCAGCACCCTTTGGCTTTGCCCCCTACCTGCTGTCCCGCACTCTCGGCTTTTTCTGCCTTTTGTCGTCTGGCCTTCAGCATTTCTGGCTCTGCCGCTATCTGGTTGCCACTCGTACTTGGAAGCTTCTGCCGTTCTTTGCCTTTTTTTCAGCACTTCTGACTCTGTCATACACTCTCTGTTCTTCAGCTGATCAGATTTTGCTGTTCCTTCTCAGCTCCCCGGCACTCAGACTTCGACATTTGTTGTCTGTTCTAAAGCTCTTTGTACCTTGAAGACACAACCCCTTTTTTGTCGCTTTATCTCTCACCGTCGACATGGGTTTCTTCAACTGGATCTCTGGTCTGCTCGGCTTCTTCACCTGGTGCTCTGGTCTTTTCGGTTCGTTCACCTGGTTCTCTCGTCTGTCCGGCAAGACGCAGAACGGAGATGACGCAGATCATGGCGTACGCCAGAACCGCCGCCAGCGCCGCCAACCACCCAGATGGTCCTTTGGCATCCTCAACGACCCGTACACGGCTGAAGTCCCAGGTAAGTTATTCAGTCCAGAAACTAAACAAACCACCGAAGAAACGCGAACATGCTGTTATCGTTTCAGCTGCTGACTCTGGCTTTCCCCTTTTTTTTCAGGTTCCATCTTGCTGCTCCCGGACAAGGATCAAGACAGGCCCATAGCTCTGCAGAGCTTCGCTCGCCGTCTCACGATCTCGACATATACCCCGGAGATGCTTCGCGCGGACGGCCGGAACCCCAAGGAAAAGGTCAAGGAGTCCAGCAGAGGGTTCGTACTCGTCCCACAGCCGGACGAGAGCCCAAACGACCCCCTGAACTGGCCTGTCTGGCGCCGCAACGTCGCTCTGCTCTGCCTGGGTCTGTACTGCCTGAACGCCGGCGGCCTCACGGCCATCCTCTCCGCCGGCCTCACCGTCCTGGCCCACGACCTGCACGCCTCCATGGCCCAGACGGCGCTGACGGCCGGCCTCTTCATGCTCGGCGTCGGCGTCGGGTCCGTTTTCCTCACCCCAACGGCAATCCTGTGGGGCAAACGGCCCATGTACCTGGCGTCCTGCGTGGCCGTGGCGGCGTGCACGGTCTGGTGTGCGGCTTCCCCGACCCTTGGCTCCCTCCTCGCGGCGCGGTTCGTCCAGGGCTTCTTCGTGAGCCCGATCGAGACTCTTCCAGGAGCCAGCATAAACGAGCTGTTCTTCCTGCACCAGAGGTCGTTCCGCGTCGGCGTCTACACCCTCCTCCTCCTGGCCGGAAAGAACCTCGTGCCGATGATGAGCGCGATGGTTATCCAGGACGTTCACTAGAGATGGGTGTTCTGGTAAGTTATGAGAACATCGTCTTCCACTGATAGCTGCCTATCCAGTCTTGATGCCCATTGCTGTGAAATCGAACACTAATCCTTTCTTCACATGCTAGGAGCATGGCCGTGGTAATCGGGGCCAACTTGCCTCTCCTGTTCTTCGGCCTGCCGGAGTCCTTCTGGGACCGCCAGCCCCTCCCCCAGAGAACTCTCCTGCGCCGGCTGTCCGTCGTGGCCGGCACGGAGGCGTCCTGGGGGAGGAGGGGCTGGCACGACGGCCCGGATGATGGCGACAACGGTGGCGGCAACGGCAACGGCAACGGCCACGGCAACGGCAACGGCAACAACGGCGGCGATGGCTCCTCCCGGGGCCGCGAGCGGCCGGCCTGGTACCCAGGCTCAACGGCCAGATACTACCCCGCCGGACAAGTTGAGGCGCTAGGGGCGCTCCTGATCAAGCAGCAGCAGCAGCAGGAGCAGTCGGAGAGCTCGTCGTCGACCCAGACCCCGGAGTCTGGGAGACCACCCAAGTCCAAGAAGCCAGTCGGACCCCCCGAACCGGTGTATTGGCCTTGGCAAACGGACACGTACTTCCCGTCCGGACAAATCGAGGCGCTCCATGCTGCTCTGGCGAACGCGGATCCCCACAGTCGCCACCTTGCCACTGTACACGGGCCAAAGAGAGAGCGTGTGTTGTTGCCTATGGAGAAGGGGGAGAGGGAGTCTAGCTCTACCGACTCTGGAAAAGAGCGATGGCTCACGCCCCCGGAGTATCCTCGACAACGGTGCTCAAAGTTCGACCACCCAGTCTTCCCATTTTGGGAACCCGCGTTCAGATATGCCAGGCCGCGGGATTGGCCAATGGTACCACCCCGCACAACCGACGGACAGGTCGACGAGCCCTCGCCCCCTCGTCGACGACGCGAGATGACGCCGCCGCTGTCGCCAAAGTCTCTGCCGCCAGCGCGCGGCCTTGGCGCTTCTGAAGACTACCAGCAGCAGCCGCGTCTACTAAGCGACGTGCCTGCCAGCCCAGACGACACGCACGGGCGGGTGGCCTTCTCGATGCTGCCGTGGCCAACGCTGACAACAACAGCCGACAATGGCGACCTCCTCCCTAACGCGCGGGACCGCGGCCACCAGACAACCGAGGAGGACCTGCGCGCCTTAGCTGCGATCAATAACAGTAGCAGCTACACCGAGGCCCTGCGCAAGCAGCCGGCCGAGACCTACGCGCAGCAGCTCAAACCCTGGCGCTGGCGGCGGCTCGTCGACAGAGACAGGTGGATCCACGCCGCCGTGCGGCCGTTCGCGCTGCTGGCGAACATGAATGTGCTGTGGGCCGCCACGATGTACAGCTTCTCGATGGGCTGGATGGTGGTCGTCGCCATGTCGCTGGCGAAGCTGTTCATGGAGGACCGCTTCGGCCTGAGCAAGACCGAGCTCGGGTTCATGTACCTCTCGCCACTTGTGTTCTCGATCATCGGCACTGTGGCGGTCGGGTTCGTTTCTGACTTCGTGGTCCAATACGTAAGTTGTCAAGTTTCTCCTTTTCCTCATCATCAATCGGTGTTCGCGTCGGTGTTCTTCGGATTCCATGCTGGTACCCAGACAGGCAGGCCACTTGCTTACCTGCCTACCTACTTTGCTCGTTCCTAGATGGCGCGACACAACCGAGGTGTATACGAACCGGAGTTCAGGCTCCTGATGCTGCTCCCGTCGACCATCGCGACCGTCGCGGGGCTGATCGTGTTCGGCAGGTCCGCCCAGTCGGCCGCCGACGTGGTCACGCCGACCGTCATGTTCGGCATCGTCTCCCTCGGAGGCTCGCTGGGCGCCAGCACGGCCATCTCGTACGCCATCGACTGCGCGAGGGACTATCCCGCCGAGGTGATGGTCTCCCTGAGCGTGTTCAAGAACATCCTGCACGGCATGGTCTTCTCGGCCTTCGCGGTCGAGTGGATCGACAGGGACGGGCCGTCCACCGTGTTCATGTCGTTCGGGGTCATGCACCTCGCCGTGGCGCTGTCGGCCGTGCCCATGTACGTCTTCGGGAAGAGGGCCAGGATGTGGGCGGCGCGGATGGACCTGATGGAGAAGCTGAGGAGGTCGAAGCGGTTCGGCGAGCGTGAATCGTGAACGCGGGAAAGCCAATTCCTACCTATGAAATGCAGAGAGCTATCAGGGATGAGGTCTAGAAGATATTATGCTTAGCGATTATGTTTAGATCGATATTGTTAGGGACTAGTCTGATGAAGAGTAGGTTCGGAGGATGAGGATGGTTCGGCTCGCTGAAGTTTGGGATGGCGATATGGTCGTCATCATCGTTCCTTTTATCTGTTGAATTGGCCTTCACATAGATCCCCTTCGATATCTCCTGCGTCGGTCGGTTGGTATTCCTAATGAGACATCCTTTCCCTCGCTTTCGCATTCGAGCTTTCGTTTTTATGCACGAAAAAAGACCGTCGTGATGTGAAGTCTCCTGGATCACAAACCGAAAACCCTGCCCCACTTCTCAGCCGGCGCCTCCGCTTTCAGGTCATCGAAGGCATCAACAACTTCTCTCTCTGCTCTGTTCCTACAACCATACCAACTCTTCTTTACATCTTTACTTTCTTGGAGCGTATAGGGAATGGCGGCACGCACACTGCCTCCCCTGCTGAAGCACTACCTCGCCCTCCCGCCCGAGGCGTCCCTGCTTATGCTCTCTGGGATTCTTGGGGCGAGCACTAATTGGCTCGTGCTACGGCACCTGGCTGCCCTGCTGGGGAGTAACGCTGCCGGCGCCCAACAACAACAAACACAACGACAACCGCAACCACGACGGGTTGCCTCTCTTGGAGATGATCAAGTCGGAGAGAGAGACGGTGACGGAGGAGAAGAAGAGACTGCCGTGCTCCTCGTGAGCTTTCTGAGGGACTTTGCGTTCTGGCGGGACAGCGCTGGACGGCTGGTAAGGTGCCCCCGCCCCAGCTCTCAGCTCAGTGATGGACTTCTCCGTCCATTTCCTTTTTTTTTTTTTTTACCACCGATTTATCGGCGGATGTGCGGCGAACGACAGGTCAGGTTTGGCTAATTCGCTTCGCGCCTCTCTCCATCTAGCGTGTTGACCTGCCCGCTCTGGCCAAAAAAGGCCGGTTCGGTTTCGTCGACGGTCTCACGGGGCTGTTCTCCCAGGTCCTCCCTCCTCAGGCGGCGGGCCCTGGGCAGCAGCAGCCGAGGACGTCCCGGCGGCTCGTCTGGGGCCAGCCGAGGCAGGGGATGCAGGGCATCGCGGCGACGCTGCATGAGGCTGTCGATGAGCTACTCAAGCTCCAGCACACACCTGCCGGCGGGAGCGGACCTCGCCGAAAACTCGTGTTAGTAGTTGACCAGCCTGATCTGTTACTCGCCGCTGCTGGGCCGGAGGCTACCGTCACGGAGCTGAGGAATATGTTGATGGATCTACGTGAGGTGCGTTGCTATTTGTCCATGATATCCTGAAGCCCTCGTCCTTTTAGTTGTATGCTATCCGTGAAGCCGCCAGCTAGCTAGCTGTAGGTACCTAGCCCGTTCACTGACAATTATGTATAGAAGGTGCATGCCTGCATCGTGACTATCTCTGCAGACGAGCCGTTAGTTTCCGTCCAGACCACAACCCTCGAGAGGGAGCATGCCTCACTACTTCTCTCGCTTGCGCACGAAGCTAGGACGGTGCTGAGCTTGAGGCTGCTTGACACGGGTACTGCGAACGACGTTAGCGGGGTGTTGAGGATAACTCGAGGAGGAGCAGACGCAGATGATGATGGAGAGGACGGCAGCCGGGGGGTCGAGGAGCACGAGTACCTTTACCATGTCGGCGGCGATGGCGGAGTTCGTGTGTTTGAGAGGGGAGGCCACTAGTGTGATGCGATAGATTCACAGACGACTTTGAGCCGAGTTGCTCAAGTCATCCTAGAACAGTAACAGTTGATAGACAAAAGTTCGTGCACCTGCGCAAGGAGGCCAGCAGGAACACAACCTGGTTTCACCTTTTCCCATATTGATGTTTTGTTTTCATTTGGTGGTTGGTGATGATTTGATGATGAGAAAAATGCCCGAACGATAAGCATTAAGAAAAACGCCGTTTCTCGAACCGGTCTCACATTCGCCATTTGGTTTTTTTTGGTTCCTCGCGCGGGTTCTGCTGTCTCTTTCCGTCCCATCAATCGTCAGACAGGGAAGAGAGATAGGAGAGACGAACGACGATGATTGTGAGAAGAAAGAAGAACTCCCTGGGAATCCCATGGTCCAATCGTCAAGCAGCAGTTAAAGAAATCCCACGCCTACAACCGTCCCTTAACCCAACAAGAGAAACAAGCCCGTCATCGTCCACTCTCGAATGCGCCATCAAATCCCCCTTCACGCGGTAGCAGTCACAGGGCCGCGGGAGCCCTTGGGCGCGCCGGTCTGGAAGCCGTTCTTGAATCTCCGGGAAATGGTGCTGAGGTACCGCATGCGGCCGGTGCCGGTGGTCTTTCTCCGCTTGGCCTTCTCGCTCCAGTTGACTATGCGATTCCCAAGCAAGTCAGCATGCGTTTTGTTTTGGTCCAGTGCTAGAAATACCATGTCCTCCTTCGTGGTGTCCGCAGTGCCTCCATCCCCCCAGCCCTCCTAAACCTCCAAATCTTCTAATCTTCAAGTCGGCTTCGAGGTCCACTCCACGGGGTAAGATGGTGAGGGATGGTAACGAGATGGTAGCGGGGGTGAGTCTCAAAGTGAGGGCGGGGGACAACATACACTTCCGGGTCTTAGCGGCAGGGTATCCGCACGAGGCGCAGGTCTTCTTCTGGATGTGCAGGGAACGGCGGCCTTTACATCGTGGTGATGTCTCCGTGTCAGCTTCCTCTCCCGATGACAATGGTGTGCGTTTCTCCATTTCCACGGCTCCTTCTCCCCGTCCTCTTCCCCTTCCTTCTCCTTCTCCTTTTGCTCCTCTTGCTGCTCGTCCACCATTTGTCGCCTCAAAAACCTCAGACAGCCTCCCCAAAATGCTACGCCATGGTCACTTTGTTCGATCGTTCGTTGCCGGTGCAGGGAATGGGAGAACTAACCGCACCGACGGCACAGGCCGTGGGTCTTGTTGTGGCGCTTTCCGAAGCTAGAGGTACCCTTCGCTATAGGATCGTCAGTATTGGTATCGGCATCGGCTTTGGATTCGAACGCGACAACCAAACGGCTTCGGGGTTGTATCGAAGAGGTGCGAGGGGAGTGGTGCGGGCGGCAACGTACTCATCTTGTCGGTATTTCTGTGCGTCGAGAAAACGGCCGCAGAGTTAGTTCGCGGGACACTCAAAGCCAATTGGCGATTGGAATGGAGAGTCCAGAGAGTCAAGAATCGGAACGCACCTTCACGACAAATCTGAAAGGGAGAAAAGGGTCGTCACGGTCGTCGGGGTCAAAGGTTGAATGGCATCAGAAAAGCTCGCTGAGCATCTCCGTCGAAAATGCGTGACCCGGCTCGGTTTGTGCGAGTGGATCGGCTCTAGGGCTCCAAAATTTTACATGGTCTGTGCGCATTCGATAAGATACGGATAAGGATACGATGAATCGTTCAGTCAGTCTCAGAATCACGTAATCAGGCTCGTCACATGACCTGACAGATGATCTTGGCCAGTTTTCGCTCCGGACTCTTCATCCCTCCATCAATGCACTTAATAAACCGTGTCGACGCTCATAGGCAGCTGGAAAGGCTACAGCAATTCTTTCTGTTCAGCTCCCTTCCCCCTCCATACATTCCCCCTCCACTCCTACACCTTACGTCCTGTGAAAGCTGCTATACTGTACTTTATTCCTTGGCTGGTCTGCCTGGTTGAGTGACCAGTCCCACCAGACTCTCCGACCAGACTCCCTCGCCCCTGGGTACAGCATCCCGAGCGCTCTCGTCGCCTCTTTTGCATAGGAGCATTATCGGCTTGCGACAGTGTGCTACGTGGCGGGCGATGATGATGCCCGAAAGTCTCAATCCTCTAAGGCACGCTCCCGCACAGAACCCGAAATGGCGTGGTTCCGGCTACGATGGTACACTTCGTCTGTCTAAGTTCCGCCTCGCAACAGGTCCCGCGTTCGTGACGGTATCCTCCTGCGTTACGAGACAAAGAAGGAAGCTGTATTCGCGTTGATATGACCCAGAGTGTTATGCATCATCTGCGGCTAGCAGCAGCCGCCTGCCCGGGAGCAGACGAAAACGCTTGGTCGGCCATCGTGTTCCTCTTGGGAGGTGGCCTCGAGTGCGGCCTCGGCTGACACGTCTGACAGCAGCATGACTGTGGGAAAGAGAGAACTCGGACAAAATACGCACCGAGGGTGATGGTCTCCCGAGACTCCTCGAGAGCCGCACGACTTGTGCTCCGCCAAATACCTGAACGAAAACGGCGTCTTGTGCACGTGCGGAAAGCGACGGCTGTGGTCGGGTGGTCGACGACCACGTCCTACCCTTCTTTGTCGCGCCGTGGAACCTCATAGCCGTGCCGCGGCGACACAGAGTCCAATAAAAACCAAAGAGAAACGCGTGCTACGAGTACAACGCGTGCTTGGCATGCCCGTAGTTGTGTGTGTTACATTCTCGACAGCCGGAACGGATAATAGTGGCGAGAGTCGAAGAAGAAAAAATTGATGATATATCTGCTGACTGACGGACGGCCACGAAAACGGCTGCTCGCCTCGTCGGCGTCGCACCCGCTCCTATTTCCTATTGATACGTCCCCCGTCTCACGGGTGGGCATGCGGAACGGAGCGGGCAGACGGAGCATGATTCTCCCGTCCTATCAAGGACGCTTCTCGCCAATATATCGGCGGGCAGCCGGGGCCGGGCAGACAGGCCGGCCGCAATATCGGAGAGTCTTGTCTGGACGCTCTCCTGGTGGACTGAGTAACTCCCTAGAGGTAGTAACTGAGGTAGGCAGAGGTACCTAGCCAGTTTTGCTCCCAGGCAATGGGTAGTTCGGCACGCAGAGCGTCAAAGTCAAACCAGGCTCCAGTGCTGAGACGGCACGGAAGCGGGTGCGCGCATCCGGTGCTGGCATTCACGAGCTGGGGGCCAGGCCAAGAGGATACATTGTCTCGGGGACAGCGCTCGCTAAGGACGAGGCCGGTGATCTCAATATCACGCTCAGACGGTCTCTGTTGCTGACCCCCCCTGTCGGCTAGTTGCATCTCCGTAGAGAAGCGAGCGCGTGGGCTCTCTTCTATGCGACGCATCGACCTTTTCGGCCACCATCACATCGCCTGCTGCTGGGGCCTGCGGTGATGGCATGATATTCTTACTCGGATGCCTGTCGCCGCTTTGCGGAATGCGCCTCGCCAGAGCGAAGGGGGTGTGTGACTATATTCCAAATTCGGAGGCGCACTTGCAGCATCATGATATCGTCACCGCCTACCCCCATGTCTTCTATCACCTCGCAGGCCCAACATCAATACTCTGCCCGACCCATCGTCTCATAATCCTCCGAAGCACATCCATGGATACCTGCCTGTCGGGACACCAAGAAAGCGCTAGGCGGAACCTTGACTCCGTACCATGCCCTCTCGAGCGCAGTCTCACCGACCTCCTGTACCCATGTTCTGCCATGTTCTGGTGTCGGTGTGAGCTGGTTACTAGGCCAGGGTCTCTTGCTTGCAGATGAAGGATGGCTAGAGCAGGAGTAGTAGTACCCCGTTGCTACAGTGTCACCTGCAGGATGGAGAATACCGACTTATTGGCCTAACAGGCGCCAGCTCATCATCCCCTACCGCACATACGATATACAGAGTCGGAGGCTCGGAGACATCCTAGCGAGAAAAGCCAAGTTTCTGACTGAGTACCACAGCTACAGGCATGGTATTTTCCTTCCTGGCAAACCACTCGACCCATTCGAGACGCAGTTCGCATCTGCCCACACCGGCGGCCATCCCCGGACAAAGAAAAAAACCGATATGCATGCAGCTCTAAGTCGGTTGGTTCCAGGAGGCCTGTTCAGCTTCCCCTCTTGTGATGGTATCTACTGGGGCAAGGGCCTTCCGTCATGGTGTGGGTCGTCTCAACCCCGCACCCGCCGCTGCGCTCCCGAACCACCGGCATGCAGAAGATCAATCCTGGCCGCTCTGCTAACAATCGAGAACCCCAAAACTTTTCTCTGGGGGAAATGGAAGCTCCGAGATCCTCGCGTGAGTGTTCCACGAAACGAAAAATGCCATACTTCGGATTTTGGGGAGTCGAGCGAGTCCCCCGTCTCCTTGCTCTCCTTGCTCTCATTTCTCTTTCGGCCTCGTCTTCGCACTTACTCTCACTAGTATCTCTATCACTCCCCATTTCTCGCTCACAAAACATCAATGCTGCGGACGGCAGGAGGCAAGCTACCTTAGGTAGCAGGAAGCAAAGAAACAACTGGACTAGAAAGAGCTATGGCTGTCGGATTGAAGCTCCGAGCTCTTCTGCCGCGCCCAGATGACATAGCATTACATAACGTTCTGGATAAACTAGATGATCCCGATGAATTGGATATATCCATCGTCTGATTTGTCCCCTCACTTTCATGGGATGGAAGAGGGGGAATAGGAAATAGTCAGAAAACAACTTCATTCGTGTCTCGCGACTCTGCCCTCTCAGGATTCTCAAGATCGTGCTCAGAGAAGAATTGTGCGTGAGCCGAAATACTAGTAGTGTTATGTGAAGTGGCATCCAGCGTGACCTCAGAAAAGGAAGGAGGGCAAATCAGTAAACACACATCAGCGAAGGAACCAGACAGTCCGAACGGGCAAAGATGGCATCCTCCTCAGAAGCAGCGGCGGCCACAGCGGCATCGGGGAAGGGACCAGAGCTCCTCGACCTGACGATCGACAACATCACGACCAACACGGTGGCGATCAACTCGCAGGCCCAGAGCGCCCGGCTGCGCTACCTCATGGAGCGGCTGGTGACGCACCTGCACGACTTCGCACGCGAGACCCGGCTCAGCACGGACGAGTGGATGGCGGCCATCACGTTCCTGATCGCGACGGGCCACATCTCGAACGAGCACCGCAACGAGTTCATCCTGCTGTCCGACATCATGGGTCTGTCCCTGCTGGTCGACAACCTCAACCACCCGACCCCGCCAGGTTGCACCGAGGGCTCCGTCCTGGGCCCCTTCCACACGCACGACGCCCCCTTGCTGCCCAACGGCGCCTCCATGACGTCCGACCCGCAGGGGGAGGCCATGCTGGCGCTGTGCACCGTGAAGGACGGGTTAGGAAACCCACTGGGAGGCGTCACCGTGGACATATGGGAGACGGACAGCAGCGGGCACTACGACGTGCAGCACGCTGGGCGCGAGGAGCCCAGCGAGCGGTGCGTCATGGTCTCTGACGAGCAGGGCAGGTTCTGGTTCCGCGGCATCAAGCCCGTCAGCTACCCGATCCCGCACGACGGGCCTGTTGGGAAGCTGCTGCAGAGGCTGGGGAGGCACTGCTGGAGACCCGCGCATGTACACTTCATGTTCGCGAAGGAAGGTTGGGAGAGGCTGATCACGTAGGTTTTCTTTCTCTTTGTCCCGTTCTTCTTCCCTCCAGCAAGGTTCCACGAAGGCAGACAGACAGACATTCATGATGGGTTGGGATGGCTGGCTTCCTTGTTTTTTTTTGGGTTGAGTGCTATGCATGCATGCAGGCAAGTGAGCGTTTGTTGACGAGACGTACGAGCAGGGCACTCTATATCCGCGGGGACCCGTACGAGAAATCCGACGCCGTGTTCGGCGTCAAGAAGAGCCTGGTGATCGACCTCGACAAGGTGGATGCCGCCACTGCAGTCGAATACGGCGTGAAGGAGGGCTCTTGGCTGCTACAGCACGACTTCGTGCTGGTCAGTGAGGAAGAGACGGCCAAGTTGCGGGACGAGAACGCCATGGATGCGATGAAGAAGCTGGGGTTGAAGGTCAAGCTGGAGGACCATCTTCCAGTACCTGATCTGGACTGATATTTTGCATTGTAACCACCTACCAACGTACCTACGCCTTGGCAGGACAGGTAGCACCGGTTAGGTGTCCAGGTCCCGCAATGGCTCGTAGGCAGGCCTCACCGCAACGTCATCAAAATGCGAAGTGACTGCAGACCTCACACAACGGGAGCAGCGAAATGGAACGAGAGATTAAAGTCGCCAGCCATACGATCACAAACTTCTACAGAGATGATCCGGCTGGGACCTTTCTATATACAATAAATGTTTGCTTGTTCCCCTACGACGTCTCGTGAGCTGCAAAGGTTCTCTGTTGAAGAGTCGAGGTCCGCGAGGGTTATAGGACGTACAACATGTAGTCACCTATTCCACCTATCCCCTAGCGGCAGCCCAACCACAAACCCCCCGAACGTCGTCCAGGCGAAGAAGCGGCAACAACGGAACAAATACAGAGGGACCATGTGCGTGCTCAGAACACCCAAGAGTTGGACTTCCACCGCCAGGGAGGAATCCACCAACCAACTCTTTGAGGTAACCCTGTTGAAGGGAAGGAGCCAAGCAGAGACACATGTGAGAAGACGAAATGCCGCCCAACCCAACCCAGATCCCAGGCCAAACGACAAACAACCGCCCAGGAAACAGTGAAAACAGAAGGAATAACGGCAGTAAAAAGACAGCCGCTCATGACAAATGAAAAAAATAGGTAATGAACGTGAGGTGCGCCGCCAACCACCACCACCCCTGCGCCAGCTGCCTGTCCTCCTGTCCTCCCGCCCGCTGCCCACCAATGCATCACCCCTATCCTCGCTATGCATCCATCCCATTCCTTACGCCGCCGCCCCATCTGGCCAGCCTTCCACCGCCCACACTGCCTAACACCCAACACCAAAATGCCATGCAAGAAACGAGAGGGGGGGGGGGGTGAGAGAAGAGAAGTGAAGTGAAGTGAAAGAAGAAAAAACAGATGCTCCGCAAGCGAAACGCCTGGCGCCGGGCTCCGAACTCCGAACTCCGGACACCGGGATAGAAACAACGAGAGGAGAGGAGCTCGCTCTCATTTCTTTTCTGCCCTTTTTTTTCTGATTTTTTAATTCGATTTTTTTTCATTTTTTAGCCGATATCTTCCTTCTTGCCTGAGGGTGAAATGAGAAGAATGCGTGGCATAAATTGTGTGGAAAAGACTGGCATGACATGACGCCGCATTCGGTTGACTGACTGAACTGAACTGAACTGACTAGAGCGAATGGGACAAAGTGAGAAAGAAAGAAGAGGGAAAAGGTGCTAGTTAGGAATGAAAAGAGGCACTCGGAGATTTGAAAGATTGGCATGTGAAAAGAGAACTTGATGGAAATAGAAAAGTCGTGAATGTTGAGATGAGATGAGATGAGATGAGAGGGGAGATGCTTCCATTTTTTTCTATGTTTTGCTCGGCTGTGATGAATTATCGAGATCCCAAAACGGCAGAAGAGGGTGTGGAAATCGTGTATGAAGGGGAGGATTACAATGCAGTGCCAAAGAGGAAGAAATAAAGGTCATAAAAAAGGTCGTGTTCGAAATTATGTCAGAGTTAGAAAACACGAAAGGTTCGGCTTGAAACGTTCAAGCAGCCATCATCAGAAGCAAAGAACGAGGAAGGGTAAAAAAGAAAGACGAGAGGAAAAGAACACACTGAGAGAGACAGAGGAAGGGAAGGAACAGCGAGATAATGTTCAGAACGGCGGCCTCGACTGCGACGGCGGCTGCTGCGGCGGCGGCATGCCCATCATCTCCTCCTCGGTGGGAGGCGAGCCGGGCTCCTGCTGCTGCTGCTGCTGGGAGGAGCTAGATTGGAACAGCAGCGGCTGGTGACGCGGCTGCAGCACGTTGTTGGTCATGAGGCCAAGGCGGCTGTGGTTGGGGAACAGCGAAGAAGAACCTGCGCCCGAACCGCCGCCACCGAAGGCGTACAATCCTCCATCGTCGTCGCCGTCGTCGTCAGTGTCGATGTCGACGGCGTGGGCGGAGGTGGTGAGCGAGGTAAAGGCTGCTGGTACTGGCGCTGGTGGTGGTGATACTGGCGCCTGCGTCTGTATCTGTGTCTGCGGTGGAAAGTAGGCGTAGTTGTGGTTGGGCGGGTAGATGACCGGGTGGGTGGCGGCGGGGCGGGGAGGACCCATGAGGGCCAACCAGGCGGCGTTGGGGGCAGGACGGCGGTGAGCGCACTCTTCCTGGACGATGGGAAGCCTGATGTCGGAGTGGCGTCTGCCGATGATCCTGCTTTGGATGCGGTAGTCGTTGAGGAAGCAGGCTTCGCAGAAGAAGCGGGCACGGGGAACTGTTGTAGTAGGTTTGGCGGGGGTGGCGGGTTTGGTTTTTGATGTGTCAGTACAGGTGAGTACGAATATTATTTAGAGGCAGAGGGGCAGGGGAAATAGGATGGACGAGGAACACCTACTATCGGCCTCAGAAATCTCCTCGTACTCGACGTGCTCCTCGATCGAGGTCTGGCTCCAGGCATCGGACCCAGAACGGGAAGAGCGGCTAGACTCAGACTCAGAGCCGGAAGAGGAGCCGCTTCGGGAGCGACAAGAGCGACGAGAGCGGCGAGAGCGACAAGAGCTACTGCTGCCGCCGTTCTCGTCTTCCTCCCCCTCGTCATCGGTGAAGTACACCAGCGGCGGGTACGCCTTGTTCGGCCGACAGGGGTACTCCTCCAGGCCCAGCGCCGTCTCGTCGCCGGCGTCCTCGGTCGTGTCCATCGGCAGGCCGAACATCTCCTCGATGTATTCCCAGCGGCGCGTCGCGAAGCCGTCGAACACGGCGTGGCGGGGCGGGAAGGTCACCGTGGCGGCGGCGGGGGAAGAGGAGGAGTCGCTGGGGTTGACCGTGTTGACCGTGTTGTGCGCGACCACCCGGAAGTGCACGCGGCCGAGGACCAGCCGCTGCAGGCGAGGGAAGTTGATGACGTAGCTGTCCGCGATGTTCCGCATCTTGGTGGCGTACGCCATGCCTTTGGGGCTGGACCACGTCCACGGCGGAGGGATGGGCGGGTTGGCTCGTGAGCCCCCTGTAGTCGCCCTGCCGTTGGGAGACTTGGTGAAGATGGTGTAGCGGCGTTGCAGCTTGCTCCTTCTGGACGGTTGCCTGGCTTGACTAACGGGCACGCCGACGGCCATGGCCCGCTCCCAGTTTATGCCCATGCGGGAGTCGTCCGGGTGGATGTAGAGGCGCTCCAGCAAGGGCAGGCCGGGCCCGAGATGAGCGAGGACCTTGCGGTGGTCGATGGGCCATGTCGTCGACGGTGGACTCATGAGGAAGGAAGCGCCGGCCGACGGCCGCCCGACATTGGCGTTCGACAGGCGGCGCACCGAGATGTGCAGCTCCTTGAGGCTGTGGATTTGGCCGATTAGCGCGAGCGAAGCCTCTGGGATCTCGGTCCCGGTGAACGTGATGGAGAGCTTGGTGAGTGACTTGAAGCCCTGGATAAGGGTCGGGAGCAAGTAGTTCTTGGCGACCCCTGGATCGATAGATCCGGTGCAACAGAAGCCCGTGATCTGGGGGTTGTACGACAGGGAGCCAACCAGGTCCTGGGTACGGCGGTCCGCGAAGGCCATGATGGGCTGGCTGTGCCAGATGACGGTCTGAAGGGTGTTGATGCGGCCGCGTTCGACCAGCGCCAGGCGAGCAGCAGTGTTCTGGACGTCGAAGACCAGGGTACGCAGGCGGATCGAGGTGCCTCGAAATAGGCTGCGCATGAAGGCGAGGCCGAATTGGGTTGCCTTGTTGACGAAGAGCACCTCGAGGTTTGGCATCTCGGGCAGCCGCTGGAAGGTGTCGACGCACCCGAAGAGGGGGTGTGCGTCTACGTTGGTCAACCGCAGCGAGCGGAGATGCGGGGCGCCAAGGTAGAGAAGATCGACCACGAAGTCGGTGATGTCCCAGCTGTGGACGGCGTGGTCGTACCGCGTGCGCACCATGTCGACCTCCAGTGTCTCAAGCGCAGTCTTCCAAGGCGGCCACCAGGCCCAGCTGGGGATGCGCAAGGGGCGTGGGTAGTTCCCCAGGTCGGTGAGCGAGGAGCGGAGGTACAGGTGGCGGACCCGCGAGGAGAGGATGCGGTCCAACAAGTGCTGCTGCATCTCCCAGGCGCGAATGCCCGAGTCGAAGTGCCTCAGGTTGGGCAGGTTGGGCAGCTTGTCGTGCCGCAGGAGGAGGGCCACCTGGGCCAAGATGATGTCCCAGCGCTCGCGGACGTCCTCGATCTCTTCGAGGGGGACGATGAGCCCGTGCTGGCGGCGCGGGTCGAAGTTGACCATGGCGAGCTTGAGCTGGCGCACGCAGACCCCGATCGACGGCGCCGAGTTGTAGCCGTGGGTCTCCCGCTCCGCGGCTTCGTGGAGGAGGTGACTGAGCAGCGGGTTGGACTGGCCGCTGAGGTCGAGCCGAAGCGTGCGGAACTGGCAGGACCGCGCCAGCTGGCGGCAGTCCGAGTTGACCAGTGCCAGGGAGGCCAGCGTCTGGGGGTCATCCTTGAGGTAGCTTGTTATCTCTCGGAGCACCCCCGGTGGCATCTTGGTGAAGAGCCAGCTGTTTGTTGCCGAGATCTGGTGGCCCTGCATGGCTTGGGCGAAGGTGATGGGTCCATCAGTCCCGTCAAGCGCGGGGCCCCTGAAGTAAGACATGTTGGGCAGGGGAATTGGCCAAGGCAAAGCAAAGATGGGAGAAAGGGGCGAGAGCAATGCAGGATAGGAAAGCAAGCAAAAAAGGCTTAAAAGGAGTACCAAAGGATCAAGAGACGCAAGTGGAGAAGACTGAAATAGGATGGGATGGTGGTGAGTGCTATTATAAGTGAAGTTGCATAAGGGAGGAGGGAGGAGGAGATTTGGGAGACGGATGGGGCATGGCGAGTTGTCTTGTCAGGGGAGTCTCCGACCTCTCAAGCTTTCTTATTTCGAGTTCATCAAGAAGGGGATCCTGTCTTATTTATCTTCGCTTACTCCCAAGGAGGGGCAGGACGGAGGTGGGCACAAAGATCTTACAAGGCACATTGAGAGAACAAAACACGCCGAAGCGAAGCACGAAGGAGGAGGAGCAGCGACAAAGGGGGAAGGCCATCTCTGTGCGTCGATCTTCTCGCCCATGCCATCCTGCCTCCGATCTTACATCTATTTTGTCCTTCCTGGCCTTGTGACCTCGCACCTGCTTCATGCCGTGGGAAGCCGCTTGCCAAGGTGCCACGAAGGGTGAAGAGGGGCTGCCCCCCCGAGCGAAGCAAACATCACCAAGTATCGTGGACAGTCACGGAACGAAGAGGTTGTGTCAAGGTTTACCTACCCCCTGGATGCCTGACGCACAAAGTGACGAGGCAACCACGCTAGTGGTCGGTTCATCCCGGGCGGATTGCTTTCTCTGGGTAGACCGGAGGAGTTTTCTCAGTCCCCAAGAGCAAACGGGGATGGAGGACGGACACCGACAGTAGAGCTGGTGGTGGGTGTGGATACACAAGAAACAGCAAACACAAATACAAAGGCCCTGGGCCTACGCAGAGCGCGGCAGTGGAGGTGAATACAGGAGTTTATTTTCGTCGGTTCACTGGGGACACGAAAAGAAAAGGAAAGGAAACGAGAGGCCCAGAGACGAGATGCATGGTGCCGTCTGCATGGGGCGACTGAAAAGAGAACTGGGGGCGAGGAGAAGAGAAGGATGGGGTCAGAGATCTGTGGGTAAGAGGAAGCAAGCAAGAAAAGCACCCGAAAGTGCACTCTTGCGGATGGGTAGTGTATGCACGAGAGAAGATGATCGGATTGGGCAGAAGCACTGAGAGCTGGATGTGGTTCGTTGCTAGCCTGGCCTGGCCTCACCCTGGCTGTGCTAGTAGTGACTGCTTCCATTTTCTTCTGCCTGTACGATGGAACGGGGATGGATGAACCTAAGCTTGTGCTTTCTTAGCACGCTTAACCTCTCCGTCCCGTCCCCTCTGCTTCCATTGTTCCATCTGTTCCCTCTGCCTCATATGTCATCGTGGCGCCCTCGTATCTTCTTGAAAGGTTGGATACCGGCACGCAGGCGGACACCCAGTAGGAGGAGAAATTATCTCGTGGAAGTGCCTTTGCGGGGTGGACAATATGTTTGTACCTCCTGCCCGTTCCCCTAGTTCTCTCACCGGTTCGAAGGAGGAGAGAGAGGAGCACAACCAGACCGCTTCTTGGTGAGGGTCACTGGAAGGAAAACCCGAAGACCGAATGGAAAGGCGAGAGGAATGGGAGAGGGAGGGAGGAGAGGGAAAGAGGTGCTAGCTGCTGGCTGCGAGAGAGCACAGGACGGAAGGCTGCGTGCGCCCCATTCTCGGGTGGCCGTGGACAGGCCGCAGGAAAGAGCATGGCGACGGTAAGAAATGTCAACACGGGCTTGGTGCTGCCGATTGCCAGTCCTTATTCGGGATCAGACATGAGAGAAGGAGAAGGAGAAGGAGAAGGATAGGGAGGAAGGATGGGGCACGAGCGAGGGGGGAACAAGCTACAGTGCGAGTATGTAGTACATCAACTTGACGACTGACCAAGTATACCCAGTGAGAAGGAGGCCATGGGAGTACGGAGCCACTACATCTCAGTGATTTCAGTTCGCAGAAAGGGGAGGGGGCAAAAGAAGAAAAAGAGCACTTTCGAGGAGCAAGCACCCGTCTTTAGCGCGTTTCCATGATGTGAGTACCCAGCCAGTTAGCCTTGTTGGAGTATTGCTGTCGTCCGTCGTGTTTGATGGCCAATCAGAAACAGCGAGACAGGTGATGACGGTCAGAGTTAGCGAGGGCCAAATCTGATGATGTGCTTGCGAAGCCAGAGGCCCGGGGATGTGGTTGTGATGGACGGGGATTGTTCCGGGGGGTGGGGGAGGGGCAAACTGGTTGCCTTCCTCGGTGCCTCCGGTAGATAGGTAGGTAGGTACTTTGTACGGAGTACATGTATGTACATGTAGCACTTGCCTAGGACTCCAGTCCCGTGAACGTCCTGTTCAGTCCGGACCTTACCCGACCCTAGTGGAACAGGGGTGCCAACGATAACAACTGTGCTGCTATTTGCGTCTAGTGTCTGGGCAGGGTTGAGCACAAAGTGATCAGTCAACTGGACTGATATGAGTCCGCTCGTCGTGCTCGTTGTGGCCTATCATGAAGGAGGAGATGGGGAAGAAAGGCGCCGATATTCCGTCCTGAACTGTAGAAAACGGGGCAGGAGGATTGGACCCAGTTGAGCTGAAGTAACGGCGGAAACGGCGGAAAGCGGCAGTCCTGCGCCATCTGTTGGCGGTTTGGCAGTTTGGCCTCGGGGGAGAGAGAGGTCGGTGCACGGTTCTATGTATGGAGTTCGTTTTGTCGGTGAAGGCTGCAGAAGGGGATGAGAGCTGACTGTGGAGGGAAGAGGGAGGGGATGGGAGAGAATGTGATGGTTGCGTTGCTTGTGATAGTGCTTCATGAGTGTCGGGCTGGAACCACAAGAAGAAACCAACACTGGTCGGCCGTGCCGTGTCCAACCCTGAGAACAGTCGGCACGCCTCCGGAATGCTGCCGCCGGGGCGAAGCGAAGTCAATTAAAGTACAAAAAAAGGGGGATGACTGGAGAAGGTCTGGAAATGAGGACGAGAAGCAGAGCATGACGAGACCATAATTACTACACCAGCAACCGTAGCCCCCAATAAGGAGTAGCATGGAGCAAACAGGGAACAACCACAGCTCAACGCGTCGACCAGACAGACCTTGCGAGAACGAGGACCCGTTCCTATTGGACCGAATCGAAACCAACATCCTCTCAGTGTGGTTCCATGAGACATATATAGGCTTGATCACTCCAGAGACTCCTAAGAGAGATGATTGACCGAAGTCTCCGGGCCACGGAAGGGCCACGCCGGTCCCAGACCTGTCTGTTCTGACTTTCCTGCACACTTTCAGTCAATTTTGTTCTTTCCATGCTAGCTCCGTATGCCATCCGAAGGTATTCATGCTGAAAAATGGAAATGCCACAGCAGCATTGCCCAGGTGCGAGACAGAGAGAAGATCAACATTTGAGAGGTGGAACCATTCCCGCGTGTGGCCAACTGATGCACACTGATGCACACTACCTACCACTGCTGTAACTCTGCGTCTGCCACCGCTGATTTGACTCCGGCTGCTGGGTCCACTGCCCAATTTTGAGGGGGAGGGGTACAAGCTTGACGGACCGGGGGACTTTTGCGCTTCACTTCTGGGCAGCGTGGCAGCTGGGGGACCCAGCCAGCTAACACCCGTCAGTTCAGTGTCACTGTGCCAGCGCTGATTGCACAATCCCTGAACCTTGCTTGCTGGTCGGGTGCTGCCACCAGTCCTGCCAGGCACGCAAGCACTCAGCCCAACCGAGCCAAGAAACAAACAAGCCTTTCCCCTGTCCAACTGTTATACAATGTCCCTCCGTTTCTTTTGATTGTCTTGCCCTAGCTCTCGTTCGCAGATGGATTTGCAGTCGGCTACGATTTGTGGGTGCAAGGAACAGACCATCCGACATGACGAACCGCATGCTTCCTCCTCTTTCTCTTTCCGCCTGCTGGTCTGATACCCCCCGTACCTGTCGCTGTTGGATTGGGGAGTGATCGACAGGCGCTTGGCTTGGCCCTGTCGGCTTCTTCCCGCGATGCGACGAGCTGATAAAAAAAAGGTTGAAGACTAACAGCATCAATAATCCAAATCCCAGAACATCCCCAAGGCATCCCAGCATCCAAGACGCCCACGCCGGCGGTAAGCATTCAGTTTCACCTTTTTCAGGATAGAAACTCGTCATTATCAGTCGTCAGCCAGTTTGAGTCGGGATTCATAACCGAAAGAGAACAAGAAGGGGGGGGGG
>PYST01000127.1:57463-100697 GCA_003049485.1 Ophioceras dolichostomum
GGGGGGGGGGGGGGGGGGAGACAAGGGCCGATGAGGAGGTGATTTTCTCATGTCGGCCGTATTGGATGCTGCGCCCGGCGAGCACTTCTGGATACGCCCCTGCGGTCCTTGCGGTATGAGAGAGGCGAAGACAGTAGACCTCCAAAAGACACGCAGCATGCGAGCGAGAAGTGAGCGTGCCCGGAAGAAGGAGAGTCTGAGAACCGACTTATCAGCACCATACTACAGTACAGAATGCAGACATTGATACATCCACTTGATATTGCACCATCCATTCCTTCACTGCCCGCCCTGCCGCTTCTGACCGTCACTTCGGCTCCCTCTTCGGCTGCTCGGCATCCTCCCTTTGACTGGACTGTCGTAGATACCCCCCGTTGCCCCCAACAAGTTCACGCATGAGGACGGAGCAACGTAGAGAGGGCGAAGACCGACAGAGACGGACAGGGAGACAGAGCTCAGAGTTGAGATATGACGAGGCAACGGGCGGGCGACTTTTCCGTCTTTCGCCTCTACGGGCGATAGAAACGTGAGCAAGACAAGACCGAACTACCTGACCAGGGACCGTCAACCACACATCCTCGGCGCGCGGAAAGTTGCATTGCGCATACGGCAAAGTGACAGAGACAGAGAGAGAGACACAAAGAGAAAAAAAGGAAAAAACAAGAAGACCACCACAGCATTCTCCTCCATTCATCTCCTCTATCCAACAACGGAGGGGTCGACGCGTTCCAGAACGGTGAAAGATAGGCCCTCTGCATGCTGACAGGTCGCTGACACCACACGGACCATGTTCGATTTCGAGTTGCTTCCACGTCGTCCGCACAAAAAGATATGGGCAGAAAAAAAAAAAGAAAAAAAAAAGGAATACCTATTAGGGAAAGACCTGGTGGGATAGAACATTCGACGGACGGCAGACGCTCGTCATTTCGGCATAACGGATAACTTCATTGTTCACACCGATTCACGCAGCACACGAAGAAGAACAGCGGCAAGGAGACGAGCAAGAGACGAGCAATAAAGACGAGAAAAGCCTTACGCTGCTTTCAGAAGACGAAAAATTCATTTGCCGCGACGCACTCTAGGTACCGAGCATACCGTGCACCCTCTGACCATCTATCGACGGAATACTGAGTAGAAGACGGGGAATACCTGCTGCAAACCTGCCCACCCTGTTGAGTTGCTTCCAAATAATATTGCTATCCAGGACGTACCTATTCCTCCTGGGCTGGACGCCCTGCCTGCACACACACAGACCTCCGACTTGTGAAGTCGACAGTCGTCCTCCTTTTCAAGTTTTCAGACTCCTACCCTCCTCCCTCTTCCGTCCTTCGACACGACCCTGTCTGCCAGCGTGTTCGTTCTGGCCCCCCGCCAGTCTGGCCAAGTCGCAGGTCGCCATCCATCGCACATCCAGCCAGCCAGCAAGCCAGTCATTGAGCTCTCCATTCCCACCCTCCACCCTCCACCGTCCCCTTCCACCGGCAGCCTAACCGCCCTGTACATATTTTGTACATACAGCTCATGCCGACACCTGGCTGCGACTTCACTTTCGCGCATGCCTGGTACCCAACACACACCTCTTCTACCGGCCTCCGAAGCAGCGTGTGTGCCTGACGGGATTGTACGGGCCGGTTGGTTCTGGACTTCTGTGCCTGCTCGATGCTGCTGCTTGCTGGGACCAGCCGACCTGCAAGTCGGTCGGACTTGGAGGGGGCGTGGGCCACACGAGCGAACAACAAAAAAAGAAAACACCCTCGTCAACACCCACACTTACCTCCTTCTCTCCTCCCCCCCTCCTCCCTGTCTAGGCCAGGGCAGGGTCGAATGCTCGCTCGTGCAAAATGCAAACGTGCAGGAGACAGGGGTGGAGGCACCGACGAAAAAGTGACAGGAGACAGGATGGGATGGATTCCGCTCGAATGATGCTGATAGAGCCACCAGAGAACCACCAGACAACCGCCGCCGCCACCACCACCACCACCACGGCGCCGGCGCGGCCACTCTGCGCCAGACACTACACCCGACTAGGCCAGACCGTACCAGACCAGAACTCGCCAATATTTTGTACTGCAATCGACTTCTCCTCGTCTCCTCCGTTTCCTCCGTTCGACTCCTCCACCAACAATCCGCTGCGGTCTCATCCCTCCCCCCCACTAGTCCAGCCGGCTTCCTTTCTTGTCTCCCATCCAGTATATCGAGGAAACTATGAAGTACCACGGTGCGTACATCTAAGCTGGCATGTACCATGTAGGACATTGCCTATCCATCTCTGTTCGCACTCTTCCCTCCTCCTCCTTTCAATCCTCACCCATCTATCCATACCTCGCCTATTCACATACTGCCTGCATGCCACACAAGCACGTACGCGCCCGTGGGCACTCTCTTGCTTGCTCCCCTGGCCATTTCAGAGGTGAGAAGTTCAGAGATATTCCCACCCAACCCGATCTCGAAATGGCCATATTACTGTAGGTAGGTAGGGACATATATTCCGCCTGTCTCGCCTCCTCGTGTCGAACCATGCCATAACCACCTTTTCTCTATCCGTACCCCACCCCCGGTCCTCTCTCCCAAGTTTCGCGCAGACTTGGTTCCTTGGTTCCTTTGGGCCTTGGACAAGTGAGGTACTAGTCTACCTAGTAGTGGTCAGAGACGCGGAGATACTGTTGACCTGATCATCCTCGAAGTTCTTCCATATTCGACCCCATCCTCGTCCGAATTGGCCAGAGAAGGGCTCGCGCACGGCAGAATTTCTTGTCGTGCACGGGCCTCCACCACCTGTTCTTCATCCCCGTTGTCTCCGTCTCCATCTCCGTCTCCATCTCCGTCCGCCCCCCCGTCCGTCCTTTTCCTCGCATTCTGTCGCCACTCCTCTCACATTTCCTGTCGTCTGCCCGCTCGCCTGCCCCTCCTCCACAGTCCACTTCGCTGGCGGGTTCGATGCCCCGCTATATTCCCGGAATCATATCCAGTCTGCCAGTAACCTCTTGATACCCCCCCTACCTTCCCGGCTGCCGTGCCGTCTCCCTGCCTGTGTTAAGACGTGCGCAAGCCCGCAAACGGGCGTGGCTCTTACTCTATTTGTCCCCTGCCTGTCGGCTTAGAGTGGGGGGCTATCTATCTCGTCTTTCCTCTCCCCGTGGCCCTTGTCTTGATCCGTCCGTTTGTCGACCGTCGATCCCGCTTCTGCCTGGGCCTATCCTGTCACCTTGGCCGGTACATCGAGTCTCTGTACACTATAGTACATACACCCACCTCTCCTACCACCACAATTCCGTTCCTGATACTCCGGCTCGCCTCGTTTGCCCTTCTGCTTGCTGTTTCTGTGCTGCAGTAAGAATAGGAACCCAGGAACCCTCCAACTCGTCCCGGAACGGAAACTCTGACCACCCTCCCTTGGCCGACCTACATATATCCTCTCTCGTTTCCACTCCCGCAGATTCCCACCTACAGCCAGCTTATCCCCTCCCAGGCTCTTCCTCGTCTCTTTTTTCGGTCTGCCCGCCTGCCTCAGCCTACAGCCTGCGGCCTACGGCCTGTTGCCCACCGTCTGTCTGCCGACCTACCCAACCTTTTTTGACACCCATATCCTCATTCTCCCACTTTCTCACCACCACCACCACCACCACCACCACCACCGCCGCCGTCGTCTCCACAATCATCCCGCGCTTTTCCTTTTCCTTTCCCCGGTGCCGTCGCCGCCGCTGTGGCCCCAGCAGATCTCCTTGCCCTAACGAAACCGGTGAGCCACTCTTGGCAGGCGCTGGTTTCCACACAAGGACAAGCGGATACGCTTTGCCCCTTGGCATCGATCAAGTGACCCCCAATTCTCCATATCCTCATCTTCTCCCCCCAATTCGGCATTCCGATCTCTTTCTTCCGGCTCGAAGCGGACATAATCGTCGACTATTTCAAAAATAAATATAAAAAAAATACACAATTCCCGAAGTTTTTAGAGAGAGTAGGCCGCTCGGAACCAGAGGAGATCCAAGATCCACCACTTCGCAAAACAACGAGAACGACAAGTCAAGAGCAAGAACCCACCGTAACTGCTGCCGCCATACACTCCTCCTTCTGACACAACGACAACGATACCATGGTGCGGCTCTTCAACATAGACTCGTATCAGCTGGTCGAGTTTGGGAAGCCTGGAACGGGTCCCCCTCCGAAATATGCCGTGTTCTCACAGTAAGTACTACTTGGTCCAACGTGAGACCCTGACGAGTCCAATCCAACCCAACCCATTACCGTTTGTCATCCCGTGGGCGACATCGGACAAACTCCGTCCTCAGCCCTACCTAGCCTTAAGACACCACGCGTTCGCTAGGTTGTCGTGGTGGCGGGGAGGAGTCCGAAACCCGCTGTCTTGCCCCGTTTACCCCGTACGCGAGGACCGGTGTGACAGCACATCACTTGCACTCGCCCAAAGTCCTCCGCATCGGCGCATCCCCACGCATACCCACGCATCCTTCGCATACTACGTGCCTACACGAACACCCAATCCTCTTTAATCCACCTTCAGTTGCCTTGTCTTGGCTGCTTCTAACTTTATTCCCTTGTGCAGCGTATGGGTCGGGCCCGAGGAAGAGGTAACGCATGCGGAGTGGCATCGGCTGATGCATTACAAGAACTGCGAGGTCCAGAACACGGCGCTGGACGAGGCCAGGGCCAAGGACTACAGCAAGCTCCGGAGCAAGAAGGGGTTCGTCAGGATTGCTGGCTTCATCCAAGCTTTGCGCGGTCAGGAGCTGGGAGGGATCGAGTGGGCCTGGGAGTACACACGCTGCGTCAATTCGGCGAACACGGCCGAGGTCGACGATGCCATCCTGCAGAGCTGGGGCTGGCTCAAGGGCTCGGCCATCTGCCTTGCCTTCCTCGACGACATGCCGCCGCCGCAGCAACCGCTCCTGGCGCGTCCGAGCGAGCTCATCTGCGCCCGCTGGTGGAAGCGCGCCTGGACGCTCCCCGAGCTGTTGGCCCCGCCGCAGGTTCTCTTCTACGGCAACAGATGGAACGTCCTCGCCTACCGCCGCGACATGTCAGAGATCATCTTCTTCATCGCGCAGATTGAGGCGAGGTACCTCACCAGCAGACTCGGCGTGCCCCGCGAAGACGCGCACAGAGCACCGCAGGCCCTGCGCCTGGCCTGGGCCGCGCGCCGCCAGTGTCTGCGGCCCGAGGACCGCGTCTACAGCATGATAGGCATCATGGACGTCCGCATGCAGCCGAGGTACGGCGAGGGCCTGGAGAACGCCTGTCGCCGGCTCTTTGATGCCCTCGTGAGGCAACGCCCGGACGGGACCCTCACGACCTGGGGCTTCCGCCACAACGGACCGTGGGTCTCCGGCCGCCTCTTCCCGGACAACATGGACTCCTACGTGGGATGTCGCACCGTCATACCCTTCCGCTCCAAGCCGGCATTCGTCGTCGACATCAAGCCGGACCCCGCCGAGCGCGGCTACTTCATCACGACCCACGTCATCCAGCCGCCCACCGGCGACCCAGCCATCCCGCTGGCGGACTACGTCTACATCGTCCTGGACGCCAAGGTGACCGAGAAGAACCGGCGGCTGGTCCTGCCGCTGATCCCCGTCCGGCGGGACGACCCGAACAACAACGAGTACTGGCGCGCGCCGTCGTGCAACCCGGTCGCCTTCCACGCCAACGTTCTGACGCTGACCGACACCTGCCGCATCGGCCGCCGCACCATCTTCGTGCGCAACGAGCCGGCCCCGCCCGCGCACCTGCTCAGCCTGCGCTTCACCGGCCTCGAGTCCAAGGAGTACCACGGCGTCCTGCAGGAGACCTGGCCGCCGACCGTCCACGGCCGGCACGGCACCGTGTACCTGCCCCTGGACGACAGGAACGTGCCCGACCGCCGCTCGCAGTGGCTGCTCCTCCGCATCTGGACCGCCGCTGCCGAGACGATCGTGATGGTCCGCTACCGCGCCCACTGGGCCGACGACCACAGCTGGGAGCAGTACGAGGACCGTGCGCTCGTGCCCCCTCCGCCCCTGCCCAACCGGCCCCGCCAGCTCAGGCCCGTGCACGTGCAGACGCGCGTCGCGGCCTTCTCGGCCTTCTACGGCTACCAGACCTGCGCGAGCCTGGCCGAGTTCTTCGCGCGCAACCCGCCCACGGCGGACCTCCTCGGGGACCTGTTCGACGACCTGCCGGACCCGGACCCGTTCTACTTCACGCACACCGTCTCGGTCGAGCGCAGGCCGCCCACGCCCGAGGCCGAGCGCGAGCACCAGGCCCGCCTGCTGAGGGGCGAGGACGGCGCCACGCTCGCGCCGTACACGCTGTGCGTCAAATACAGCGTCGGCGCTACGAGGCCGATGGACGAGATCTTCCTTCATCACCCGGAGTAAACTGATTGACTTAGCGTTCTAATTTTCCTCCGTGTCTCACTGTATGCCCGCCCCGAAAACCTTCTTATTTTCTTTTCTACACCCAAAAAAAGAGAAAAAAGAGGAAAGCGAAAGAAAACACAACAGAAAAACAGAAAAAAAACCAAAAAAAACCAATCCTGTCAGCCGAGTTCTGTTTCCTCCAGTCTTCCTCCTTGTTCTCATCTTTTCCCGCTCGGCTCGAAGCAATATTCAGCAGGTCGGTCCAGTGTTCTGGATTCTCATTGGTCGAATCTCGTATAAGTCGCTGGTTACACACACATCCATTCCCCCTCCCCTGCCAGCCATCCCTTGCTTGTGTGACTTCCTCAACACCCCGCTCCTCGCCCCTGCTTGCCGGGGACGTATGTAAATGTAGATGATCTGAACGATAGTCTCCACTCACGTCTGCTTTTACTTTTTTGATATCTGCTTTTTCTTTTTTTTTTTTACCCCCTTCCCCCTTTCCCTCGTCTCAGTCTTCTCCGTCAGCGTTATTTATCGCAGCTCTGGAAAGTAGGCCAAGCAAGGTACACACACAATCGATACCGCACAGATTTGAGCGGTTGGAAAAGTCGGGAGTACACACCGATACGCTGGGCCTTATTTTGGATCATGGATTTCTTCTTCTCTCGTTTCCTCGCGTTCGATCCCCCAGTCTTGTCAATTTCATGCTGCCTGTCCTTGCAGGTCACGACGTTACGGCTGCGCTATCTATCTCTCTCTCCTTCGACTATTGTTCTGCAAATACGATCATCATCACGCATCTTGGTCCCCCAAACACGAGAGCCTCCAAGTGACCTACCATGAGGCCTCAGGCGGAGGCAGATGAAGATCGAAAGAAAATCACGTGGACTTGGGTGCACAATGAACGGATCTTACAGCAAAGGGTATGTCTATTATTCATTCCAGGGTTGTCCCCATCAAGGACGGTACATCTCTATTCCTGCCTCGCCAACCGAGCCCTGACAAAACGCCTCCTAAGGTTACCGACAAAAGAAACAAAACCGAGATCCGCCCATCTATTCCTCCCCACTCGTCGGGTAGTACCCCGTCGTGGCTGGCTAGCCTGATGCCAGCTCAGCGTCACCCACCGGCTCGCTGTTGCAGTAAGCCACAAAGCCTGGGGTCATCTCCACAGAGAAGAGCTATACATGAGAAGAGAAAGACAAGACGTAGAGGAAACGTGTGGGAGGGCCGCTGGCGCGAATAGAGCCGTGCCAATCGGCGTTCGGGAAAGGAAAGACGGGTGGGTACTTCACCCTTGGAGAGCAGGCGCAAATGCGCATTTTCCCTCATACTCTCTCCCTCCTCTAGTAGGCATTACCAGCATAGGCGTTGCCGCCGTAAGGGTTGTTGTTGTTCTTCTTGGGGCCCTGGGGCGGGGAGTAGCCCGTGACAGGCCTCTCGCCCTCAATCGCCTCGAGAACCATGCCCTCCTCCTCTGAGGATGCGTTCCCAGCGCCCCTCTTCCCCTCATCAGCGAACACAGCAGCACCACCACTCTTCCTCTTCCTCCCAAAGCACCCGTTCATACCACCCTTCTGCTCTCCCTCAAACAGCTCGCGCATGCACACAGCCGGGTGGAACACGTCGAGCGCCAGACACGCGACGACGATCAGCACGCCCTCGAACGCGACGAACAGGTCCTGCCGCGCCATCAGCTCGCCGTCCCAGCCGCCCGCCATCTCGGCGACGCGGAAGATGGAGCGCCAGAAGATGAGCACGGTCGCGGCCGCGAGCGCGACGAGGAAGCCTCGGAAGCGGAAGGTGGAGCGCAGGGCCTGCAGGCGGTGGTCCTGCGACAGGGCCGAGGGGCCCAGGCGCCGGTAGCGCGTCCAGACGCGCAGGGCGAAGTCGGTGGCGCACGCCATGAAGAGGAAGAGGGTCGCCACCTGGAAGGCGAGGCCGGCTATCATGACGTTGTCGCCAAGCTTCGAGGAGGAGCCCTCCTCGCGGGTGGCGACGAGGGCGCCGCCGACGGATTGGAGGAGGAGGGAGATCACGTCGCAGGGGATGAACTGGATTCCGGGGCAAACAAACGTTGTGGTTAGCGCGGAGTTCAGAGGTGCATATTCGTTGCATAAATTGGATGGATGTGCTAGCGAGTGAGTGGGAAGATCATGATCGGCAGTTGGAAAATATGATACTGAGATAGAATGCGGCAGAGGAAGTTGGAGGGGGCGTGTGAGAGCTCAGAGGATGCGAACATCAGGCCAGTTCTGCGTCGTCAAGACGGAACCGTGCATCTTCGCGGCCACGCATCTCCGAGGAGGAAGGAGGGAAGGGCAAGCGAACAAACAAACATCGCGAGGACGGCCTGGAGCGGCTGTCTGAAAAAGTAATAGGAAGAGGAAGGAGGGAGGGGGAAAGGGGGGCTTCCAACTGGGTAGATGCAGTCGAGGGTGCCATCAAAAAGGGTGCTTGCATTCTCGTCGACGGTCTGCTGACCCAGCAAGCCAACCCACACCGTCGCCCCCAGACGACAAGACACGGGCGGAAGGCAAACAAACAAAGGATCCCGGTGAGGTAGCAGTGTGAGTAGCAGGAGGGGAGGAGGTGGTCGAGACGAGAAATAACTCACAATCCTCGTATACATCTCAGGCCTGATCCTCGAGTTCTCAGGCCCGAAAGCGGACACGATCCTCCTCAGGCAGAGATACACGCCCGCAGCCAGGAAGGCGGGGCCGATGGTCAGGCAGATGATCTGCATCAGGAAGGGGTCCCGGAGCCAGTGGTTGCCCGCGGACCAGGCCCTGCCAGCGTAGCCCAGGATCTCGAGCAGGACGCCGCAGAACATGGCGATGAAAAAGCCCAGACCGCGCCGGGTCGCGGCGTACACGACGCAGTAGGCGAGGAGGGAGACGCCGAAGAGGGCGGCGAAGACGGCGTTGGCGGGGAGCCAGATCGCGTAGTGGTAGTAGCTGGGGACGAAGACGCACTCGGGTATGGACGGGTCGGCGGCGCACTTGAGCTGCCAGTAGTCGGAGCGGTAGCTGGGCGTTGGGGTGGGTGTGGGAGTTGCCATTGAGAACGAGTCGCTCTGTCGAGAGAGCGTTGCCTGTCGAGTCGTCTTTTCCGAGTTCTGATACTGGTATTATTGGCTCTGCTGTATGCAGCTACCCGTCGTGCGTCGGCGGACGGCCCAGCTTCTGGTCTAGCGCGCTGCGGTTTATTCGGCTCTGCTCTCCCGAGTTGGGATAGCTTCGTTCAGTTTGTTTGCTTCGCTTCGCTTCGGTTGCGAGGCCAGGAAGGTCGTGTGGTTGTGGATGGGTTCGGCAGCAACGAAAATCAGATGCTGTGATGAGTTGAGAAGTATCTCGAAAGTCTCGAGTTCTCCGAGGGTACGTCTTAGGTACTTCGGCACTCTGAAGAGAAACGGGACACCCCTGGATCCGTTCGTCTTGCTGTTTTCGTCGTCGACCTCCACTCCGAGGCCGGGTGCTTGCTTCTCTGAGAAGGGGAAGACGGGACCAGAACCCCTCGTCAAGAAGCAAACAAACAACAGACTTGTACGACGAGCGGGAGGCAATAATCCGCACCACAAGGAGAAATGGTGATGTGGCACACACAGAGAAAGAGTGATGAGAGGAAACGAGGGGAAAAGAAGGCTTTCCGGGTGGCTTGGCTTGTGGATGAAGAAAACGGAGAGATGAACGGCGAGGAAAGGGAAGCAGCCATTTTCGAGGGGCAGAACACAAGGAGATTATATCCTCCCGAGATCTTACGTCTATCTCCCAAAGGAATAACAGACTCTTTGGGATCTCACCGTAGGTGATGGCGGCCGCCGCAGGGCAGCGGCTAGCGCTCGGTTTTCGCGCTCGCTTATCCCGGGGAGTATGTACTTACGCAAGCCCAGCCAGCCTCCTTCTCGTCTACGTTGTATGGGAAGGAGGAAGAAGTCCAGGGGTCCAACAAGCAAGAGAGGAAGAGTTACGGTACAGGGTTAGCAGACGCAGACCGGCAGGGCTGACGGGCCAGTCGCCAGTCCCCACCCCTGGAGCATGACGACAGCGCTGCGATATCCCGAAAGGAGGTAGGCCGGGAAAGGAGAAATTGTCTATCCCCCTGAAGACCGTTTTGCGGCCTAAGTCATGAAAAGCTGCGATTTCTTACCCCTTGGCCGTGTTAGCCCGGCGCTGTGGTGGTCGAAAAGGGAAACGGACTTCGGGAGACGTCGAGCACGTCGCAGCTGGCATAGCCCAATCCCGGACTTGCCTTGCCAAGCTGTTGTGGGATTGAGGATGAGCAGGGCAGGCTGGGCTGGGCTGATGCGTCCCCTAACTATGGATCAGGCTAGTCTGGCCAGGGAACACAGTTACAGGCAGCAGCGCTGGCCTGTGGCGGTACATGGACGTGCATACGGGATATCATCATCATCAAACGCGACGCGGGGATTTAGGGAGGTGGAAGGAGCTGCGGAGTTTTCCCATAGACTCCGTTCTAGGGGGAGCGGCGGCACTACAGGCCTACCCCCCTAAGGCTTCGTGCGCCTAAAATCCGCCGCGGCCGCTGGAAGACGGTGGGGCCGAGCGCCGTTCCGTGCCCTCGAGCTTCGATCTCTGGCCAGGGCCAGCCCCCGTTTGTTGTGACGTTGTTGTGGCGTGTGAGCGCGCGAACACGAAGGAAGGGAGCAGCATCTAGAGCTGTATGTGCCTGGAGGCTTGACTGAAACAGTGTTCCAGAACAGAGATCCAGAACACAGATCTACAGTGCTACCGACACAAGCTTTCAATAGCCGGACTAACACCACAGCGGGTCTCCAGTGGCCACTCAGCAGAATGGAGGCTCAACTCTAGCTGCCTTAGTACCTGCCTTACTGTGTAGTACCCAAAATCCAACCAGGACCTTTCTTCAAATGTTCCAGCTGTGTTCGAGACATCAGTGAGAGTCTGACAGGAGAGGAGGATGCGTGGCCCGGCCACCCAATCTGTCCAAGTGAGCCTCTCTACGTTGTACCCGCAGACCGATTATCTGTACGGCCGCGAATGTGGCTTGCACAGCCTAGCGGGATTGCGTTGCAAAATCTCGTTGCTTACGCCCAGATCCCGCAACCGCCGCAGCGAAAACTCCGTATCTTATGTCTCACTCAAGTTATGTACTGCGTTTTATCTGCTATGATAGGGAGATGAGACCGGAGTCCAAAGTAAGAGAGCATAGAGAATCCGTCCGACTCCGCGGGAATGGTTCCGCTGGAAAGAGGCGCAATGTGTCTGGCCGAAACGCTGGCTCCATATCAACCGCGATATCACGAAGGGCAAAAAAAAAAAGAGCAAAATAACGGGGCGGCCCTGGCCGATCTCATTCTGGTCCGATTCTCGGACTCAAACAAAAATGTTGGAGATCGACCTCAAGAAACGAACTCACCCAATGGAGCGCAGCTCAGAACTTGAGAAGTGAGAGGATTGTGTTCAACGCTCACTCCCCCAATAATAACATGCGACCACACACCACCTACGAATGTCGCTATCCGTAACCCGGACCCATGATCAAACCAGAATCCAACACACCCACTCACAACCTCTCACGCTCGTCTAGGTTCGCTCTCGTCACTTTCGATATCTAAGATACTATCTTGTTTGCTTGCCCTTTTCGGCACGCAGAGGCAGGCACGCCCAAGATATCTCATACACACCTCACCCATACACACACACCCAAATCGGATACGTGCAGAAAGCTGTCCAGACCAGCCCAATCAACTGTCTCATGTCCCCCTCCATACCCGTCCTTTCCTCCCTCACAGACAAACAAGAACACGTCCTACGTTGTACACCACACACCAAATGTTTCTTCGGCAAGTGATGAATCCGGTAGACCGAGCAGATTTCCGGCATACCACGCCTCTCCGTGATGGGCTATCCGGGAGACGAAAACGAAGCAAACAAGCCTGTCCGTCTTAACGCGTAGTGTACGTCTCTCTGTGATGGTGGGTAAGGTACCTACGCGTAGGTAGAAAAATTGGGCTCTGGCTAACTGTCTGCCCGTACCCTCCTCCCCATTCTTAGGAGGGGGAAATGGCACGCTCCCGAAAATAGTGAGTTTGTAAGACGCATATGCCGTCACCCGCGCGCACGCACGCGCCGGCGGTGTAGTAGAGCCGAGTTTTCACAGAAGATAGACGATGGAAAAAATCTGTACAAAACGAGATGAGAAGTGACAGAGATGGCAGCCTGCCTTAGTACCGACCTGCTTGCCTGACTCGGGGAGGAGTCGTCGTAGTCGTCTCGTCGGGCAGCCAGCAGCCCCCCTTCCCCTCCCCGCCCCCCTCTCCTTTCTCATTACTAGTCCAATGAGACGACCGGGAGCAGGCAAGAAAGCAAGCAACACGTCGTGCCAACGCAGCAGCGACGACGGCGGCGACGGCGACGGGCGACGCGGCAGCAGCCCAACAAACGTGCTGCATAACTCACACTCCCACTTCCCTCCCCACACTCCATTTCTGGGCTGGCCACCATCACAGGCGGCCGTTCTGGATAACGCTCGTCTTCCATCGCGCGATTCTCTCCGTTGTTGTTTGGTTCCCGCCTGGCACAGGATACGAAAAAAAAGGAGTTGGTTTCAGCGCATAATCTACCTGCGGGTCTCCTATTTCAGCTTCAGCCATTCCTTTCACACATACACAGGTAGATGATAGAGTTATCCACTGGTGTGTAAGAAAGTGACAGACGCGGATGAATATCATCCCTTTGCTGTCCTCTTTCCACCCATTCTATGATGCAGCCACCCATATAGACCATGTAGTGGACCTATACATACGCAGCTACGTGTACTACCTATACCTTACCCTACCCTTCCCCCCTTTTCACAACGCAGACTCGAGCAAAAGCAAGCTTCGTGCCACATCCATGGCCTCGGAGCGGAGATGCAGCGGTAGATACCTACTAACCTACCTAGATAGGTACCTACGAGATAGAGAGATCACGGTGGCACAAGAGACCCAGAACCGCAAGATTGCATGATGCGCTCGAGCTCGCGAGAAGGGTGGACGGGTTGGGCAGACGAGATAGACTTCTGAGCTGTCCTACCATCTTTCGGTGGTGTAATGTGAGGAGTGACGGATGAGTGGACGGATGAACGAAAGTGCAGAAACGCATCACTGGTGAGAGAGCAGGAGAGGGAGGGGGAAGACGATGCACGGCGGACGAGCAAGATACTAAAAAGGGGTAGGTGCAGCTAGCCATGAGGATACCTCTGGAGAATTAGGTCTAGGTACCTACATGTAGGTAGGTAGTAGGCACCGAGGAGCGGTGCGGAGGCAGACAGACCGCCGTCGCCGCCGCCGCCGTCCATAATAATGCAATGCCAACACAGAGTGAGCAAACATCTATCTGTCTCCCGTTCTAGTTCTTCCGACCCACACTCATCCTCGTGTAGAGTGTGCCCCCATGAAGTCAGGACGGAAATGCCGCTGAGCAGCGAGCGCGCCCCCGTCCTGTCTTGTCTGCTGTTCCAGTCTATCCCTTCCTTCCACTATCCCTCCATTCACCAAAAGCAAGCCCACCAAAAAATGCACGTTGATTCCCCCCCCCTTCCCAGCCGAAGCGCCGTGACCCCTCTGTGTGTGTAGATACTTTAAATATGTACGAAGCCATGTATATGCAGTTTGAGTGATGAAATATGTACGTAAGCCATGTAAAGCCATTGATTGTTATCGTGCCAATGCGTCTGTATGCATGCAGGGTGCGCGCCATTATGTATTGAAGCGAGGCCAAAGAGAAAAAGAAATAGGGGGTGGCAAAAAAGGGGGGTTAGACTGGGCTGGGCTTGCCTGACAAGCAAGGAAGAAGTTCACGGAGTCGGAATCGTAAGCGTCGTCGTAGGCGTAGTCGGAGGCGTAGTCGGAGTCGTAGCCGTCGCCGTAGTCGGAGTCGTAGCCAGAGTCGTAGGCGTAGCCAGAGTCGTAGGCGTCGCCGAAGTCGTAGTCGCCGCCGTAATCGTAGTCGCAGTCGTAGTCGTAGTCGCCGCTGTAGTCGTAGTCGTAGTAGTCGCAGTCGTAGCCGTAGTCGTCGCTGTAGTCGCCGTAGTCGTAGTCGTGCTCGTCGCAGCCGCCGTGGCCAACATCTAATTGGCCAACGGGCTGTTGCTGATGCTTCCGCCGCTGCTGCCGGGCGCCTCCGCGCCGGCCACCGTGGTGGTCACGACGCCGCCGGCAGCGCGCGCGGCGCCGAGCCGGAAGCCGCGATTCCTCTCCTCGCCGGGACCCCCGCCGCTGCTCCGGGGGAGCGAGTCGTAGGACATCATGGAGCTGGACGTGCGTGGGCGGTGCAGCTGCCGGTCCCGGCTGGCGCGGCCGGTCGCGGGAGAGGGCGACTGTGGCTGCGAGAGCTGCGACGAGGGTGAGGCCGGAGAGGCGGCGAAGGCTGGGTTCGCCTCGGGGGAGCCGTCGTGAGTTGGGACGGAGAAGTAGCTGTTTGAACGGCGAGGATGAGGGTTGTCGCTGTTGTTGTTATTGTCTTGGCGGTTGGACTCGCCGCTGTTGATGAAGCCGCCCTGCTCGTGGGCATCCTCGCCGTTCACGAGAGAGGAAGTGGCCGAGTTCGTGTGAGTGTGGGGAGGCGTCAGCACCCCCTGAGCGGAGACTTCGTAGTCCCGTAGCGCCTCGGTGGCCTGGTGCCGCATACGCGGGTTGTTACGGTGGTTCCTAGCACTGCTGTTGCGGCGGCGACGGTTGATTCCATTCGCGAGACCGTGCATGGCATCGCGGTCCGTCTCACCTAGCTCCTCGTCCTCGTCGTAGTCCTCGCCGGCGGCGGCTCCGGCCTTGACAATAGCCGCGGACGGGTCCATATGCACGGTTAAGGACTCGACCTCCTCGCTTGTCAGGGTGTCGCGAGCCACGTGCCGGCGGAAGCTGCCGCTGGCCGAGATGCTCGTCGAGCGAGCCGTGCGGTAGCGCGAGAACTCCTCCTTAGTGTGCTCCGCGTCCGGGAAGCAGTCCAGCGCGTCGAAGACGTGCGGGAAGACCTGAGCGTCGACGTCGCGCGCCCACAGGAAGTCGAGGTGCTCGTAGTGCGGGATCTCGGTGCTGACCGTCTGGGGAGGCAGCGCCCGCAGCATGACCCGGATGTCCACCAGGGAGTCGGAGCCCCCGTAGATGAGCACCACGGGCGTCTTGATGTTGCGCGTCGGGTAGCGCGCCACCAGGGTGGACCGGCGCGGAGTGGACAGCGACAGATGGGTCTGCACGTCGTCGTCGTACATCTGGAAGCTCTTGGTTCGGATGATCTGGAACCAGTGCACCACCGACTTCGTGCTGGTGAACGAGTACAGGTGGGGGTACGCAGCGAGCTTCTGCGAGGTCGAGATGTTCTTCGTCTTCCAATTGAACAGGAACGAGAGGCCCATGTCGATGACCCGGATGAAGACCGGCGGGTACAGGATCGACTCCCACATCGTGGCCGAGGTCAAGATGGACCGCCGGCCGAAAAGCAGGAACAGCACCGAGGGAGACGCCTTGATCAGGGCGTCCACGATGCCGTTCGATAGGCCGGCCGGGGACATGGCTGGGGCCAGTGCGATGAAGACATTGACCTGCCGGTTGAGCTTGGGGTGGACCGCCAGACTCGCGAAGGCTTGGGCGGTTCCCTGGGAGAAGCCGATGTACGACAAGGACGGCTCAGAGGTGGTCTCTAGGATGTAGGCTATGGTGTCCGGAATGTCGTGGAAGGCGAACTCATCGATGGAGAAGTTCCAGAAGTTCAGATTCCCGGATGTGCAGTGAATGCATTTCTTAGAGTACTTGTTCCCGCGGTTGTTTCCAAGCTGTTATTCCTCATCACCTCCGATATTAGCTGAGTGCTTGAGAGTACTGATGAGTGCTGATGAGTGCTGATAGTGATTTTGCTGGGAGTTGGGATTGGATAGCGATATAGTACTAGCAGTACTAGCAGTGCTACGCGATCCAGTTTTACGAACTTACCCAAACATCGAACCCACGTTCCACCAGCACGAAGGGCAGGCACCGCTCCCGGTCCGTCAGGCTCACCCAGACCTCGCTGTTCATGAGCAGACCATGGTGCAGATAGACAACCCGTTTCTTGATGCTGTTGGGCCCGCAGTTCACTTGCGTGTCCTCCTCGCCCGGCTTCCAGGCAAGGCGGTGGATGCCGAGGAGATACCCATCTTTTGTCTGCACGACATGCTCCTCGGCCGTATAGCCCGCGAGGGAGCACATCTCCACGAAGTCGGACGCATCTCGGATCGAAGTCGAGATCGCTATAGCAGGACATATGCCAATAGGCGCAGCTGGTCAGTTCCACTTCTTCTTCTTCGGCTCGGATCATCTTGTTTTTATGTCATGTTTCATCGACCTCGATCACTAGGGTAGGGCGGGGGCAAGGGACAGAAGGTGACGAGAGAGGAAGCACGTACATTTCTGTCTCTCTTCGGCCCTCTTTCGGGGGGCGGAGGTTAGGCCGTTAACCAGCCTTCGCGAAGCTCGGTAGAAGAGCGCGATGAGAGGGGAAGCTGTTCAGAAAGAAACACGTGGGTGGCAAAATATTAGCATCTAGCCGAACCTAACCAGCAGGGCAGTGTATTCAAACGCCAGCTGGTCGGGCTAAGTACTTACGAAGCGCAAGAGTCAATACACGGACGACAGCCTCGAGGGCAACGAGGAGGAAGGAGCCCACAAGGGCTACATATTCGGTGCTATTTTCCATGGTCAAGAAGTCAGTGCCGGTGCATTAGTTGCGGGATGAGAAGCAGACATGCGGACATGGCGGCTGGGGGCCGGGCTGGAGCTATGGGCAAGCTCTACGGAGGAGGAGGATTGGGGGCGGAGGCGGGGAGGCAGAGTCAATCCGCGAACTGACACGTTCAATCGTCCCAAGAAAGGAACCGGCATCGTCGTCCGTTAGCTGCGGCTCAATGGGCCGTTCGACTGCAGAGGTTTTGACTTGTCTAAGTCCGTCGGCGTTTTTGACGACCCCGATTTCCAGAGTCAAGTCCACATCGAACCTGGCCCCCGAATAGCCTTTTTCAGTCAAAGTAAGGGAGTGCACAAGAATCTAACAATGTAGAGCAGGCTAGGAGGTTACAACAAAGGTTGTGAAACGAACAAGAGATGAACATTCATTAATTGCACATATGATGTCTGTTGCCCGGTCCCAAGGCCCCAGGACTCGTGGGATGCTGTTGTTGGAAGGACGCAGGAGGTGTGTGTGGTCAAGAAAAGAGGTCCATTCTGGTGGATGTGGGAAGGAGCAGTGTGATGTCACATGCAAATACTCGCAAATCCCAGCGAATTGGAGCTTCCCATGCGCACCAGGCGGGTTCACAAAGAGGTCTCAGCATGTCACCCGCCGCTCCCCGCCGCATTCTTCGAGGCCAGGTCTCTTCAAGTCTCAAAAAATCCAGACAGACTCCAAGAAGGTTTTGTTATGTAACTAAGGGTAGATGACCAAACAACTCTGGCGATTTCACATTGAATTCTCCAGAGACTATCCAGCCTCAACGTCAGCTTGGCGACGGAAACGCCACTGTGCTACGTCGTAGTGTCGAGCTTGGGCTGGGGTCCGCTGTAGTGGCGTCCATTCAGAAGAAGCATGTCCCTGTCCCTTGCTTGGGAGGTTCCCGTCGTGCTGCCACGTGGGGGAGCCAATCGGCTGGCGAGAATTCTTTGGTAAGCTGGAGCTGTTACCGAAAGGGCTTGGCCCACCAGCGCGGAACCAGTCGTCTCATGATTATTCCAAGCGACGACTTTCACACCCAGCGACCAAAAAACCAAAGAAAACGAAGCCGTCACTGGTTCACAGCAGTCGCCATGCCGAGCTCTTGCAAGGAAATACGTAAGTTAGGAGTAGCGTTTCCTAGCATGCATTCGCCTCCCAAGGCTGTGCCACAGTTCCCCTTTCCACCAACCTGGCTTGACCGGACCATCCCGTCCTAACGAACCCGAAACCTTCGTGAACAAAACAGGAGCCGCCCTGGCCCAATGCCTCCAAGAGTCCGAGTGCGTGATGGTCCAGCGCCACACGGCGGCCGAGTGCCTCCGGTCCCCGCTAGCCGAGACCCTCCCGACCAAGTGCCAGCAGCTCAAGAAGGGCTTTGGCAACTGCCGCCGCGGCATGATCGACATGCGCCTGCGCTTCCGGGGCAACCAGCCCGTGACGTTCAAGTCCATCGAGGACAGCAACGAGTCTGGAGACGGCTACCAGCTCTATTCTGGGAAGAGCGCCTTCGCCGGGGCGGTCAAGGAGACGAGCGGAAACGAGCCGGAGGCCCCGGACTGGAGGGAGGCCGAGAACCAGAGGTACAGGGAACAGCAGAAGAGCAAGGAGAAGGCCAGTAGTAACGGGCCCAGCCCGGAGGATTCACAGAAACAAATAGCCCTGCTTGAAGAACAGCGCGAGAAGGAGAAGAGGCAACAGCGCCAGCAGGAGCAGAGGGAAAAGCTGCAGGCTATGCAGCAGAACGACCAGAACAAAAAGGGGTGGTTCCCTTGGTCGTCCTGACCCCCATTTCTCTGTTCCGTTTACGTCTCTCCACTTCCAATTCTTTTCTTATATACCCAGAGTCTCACCACCTTATCTCTATCGCTCTCTGTACATAACGACCTGTATATCAAAACAAAGGGAAGCTCTGAACAGGATGGCGGCGGTGTGGGCCTCTCCAGCACCGACTGACAGCTTCTTCCCAAATCCCGAAGGATGCCACTCTTCCGTGTGCTCGTCCTGTGTGATAATAGCGAGGCTGAGGAGGGGATGGAGACCAGCCCTCGAACGAAGTAGATCACGTGGCAGCCTTCTCAATGCCAAGTCGAGCCATCACCCGCTCCTGACCTGCAGTCCGGGTGCACAGCATCATTCTCCATCACACTGCCTCACTCTCTATGATCTCATGCAAAGCTGGGAGGAACACTTTGACTGCACATGTACAGCACGGACACGCCAGGACGCGTTTATCACAGAACGCGTTTATCACATTCGTATTTGCATGTACTCGTATAAAATATCCCCTCGGCTCACCTGCCATGACAGAAACATTGAAAGCCCGGATGTCAAAAGGAGAGGCTGTCTTGCCTCTATCAGGCAGACATTTTATTGGAAAACTACATAGGTACCTAAGTACTTCCGTTCCAGCATTGAAAGAATGGATCCTTCTCACGGCTCATTGGTTGATGTGGATAAGTCGGCGTTTTGCACACAAGGTACCTCCGAACATTGTCCCGCACAAGACCCGCTTGGCGGCTTGGGAAGTGATGGTGACGTATGCTTTTGGGGGCCGCCCAGGGACTGTGACACTGTTACCTGGTAGCAGTGGCCTGTAGAAGCGCACCTTGGTGCGCTGGCCTGCTGGATGGAGAAAATTCGAATATTGATACAATAGTACTCAGGGGTTCGGCCCCCTATCTAGGTGTTCTCGAGGATTTCTAAAGGACAGTAAATCGAAGCGAGAGAGTCCGCCAGAAAACTAACTCCAGCGTGGGGGGGCTTGGCGGGGGTGTTGATAATCAGAACGATGTTGGAAATAGGAATGACCTGCTCGCTGGATCTTCATCAGCAGAAGAACCACCACTGGAGCTGCGAACGGGTGAACTTGGCGTCTTGGCAGCACCTAAAACGTTGGCAATCAGCGCTGCCGCTCCTTCCTGATTCCTTGGAGCTCCTCCTTCTATTTTGATGGACTCGGATGGACTCGAGACGGAGAATGAAGAACAATGCTCCTTGTTTCTTTTTTCTCTTGTTATCTTCCCATGTCCCCGCATTTACCGTCCCTTTTCTTCCACCACCTCCCCGCCCGCCTCCCTCGAGATATCAATGATGTGACGAGGAGCGTGCGAGAGCCACCGTGACACAACCAGCATTAGCCCGGGAGCCAATGAACTCTGTGATCCGCACCACGCGCCGCCGCCGCCACTCGTCAATGCCTGGGGAGGCAGCGGCCGCTGCCGGAGGAATTTGGCCGCTGACGTAGCAGCTGCTACTCCCCACACTCTAATGTAAGGGCAACTGCAACCCGTGCGAAACTATCGTGCCGCGTTTGGCTTCGGGAGGGAAAGAAAAACACGGAACATCACAAAGGAGCGAGCAACTAACACCAACAATCAATGGACGACGATTCTCCCCAGAATAGCGGTTCTCGCCGCTGGTCGGACCATCGACCCGATAAGACTCGAGACGTCCTGCTAAGTTGTACTCCAGACGGCTCCGACCTGAACGACATCGGCGCAACCGAGACGACGTCGCAGAAACGGGCGCAGAAGCAGGAGCACGGGCAGCACCAGGAGCAGGGACTGAGACACAAGAGCGTCTTGATGCTGGCCGCTATAGCGACGGGGATCCGGCGGCGGCGGCCGGTCGGCCTCGTCATCGCCATAGTCTTTCTATTCACCTTCTACCTCTACACCCGCACACTAGACACAATGCCCCGATACAGGGGACAGTGGCAGCCTGCACCGTCACCGGAGCAAGCGACCAACCGGCAAAGCCATTCAGCCCCAGCTCCCCCAGCCGCCGATGCGGGCGCCGCCTCACTACCAGAAGTCCTCCCAGAAGAGACAGAGAAGCACGGTGCGTCCGAAGAGAAGCCGATCGCGGGCATCCAACAGAAGGTCGCGAAAGAGCCGCAGCGCTTGTTGCCCATGGCGTACGGCACGAACGCGCGGCCGCCTCTCCGGGACATCAAGACAATAATCGCGGACCTGCCCCCAGAGCTCCTCCCACAGCCGCTAGTGGACGTCAGCAGCCAACAGAGCGGCACCCGCGCTCGCAGGCTAGTGATCGTGGGCGACGTGCACGGCATGAAGACGTCGCTGCAGGCGCTGCTGGCCAAGGTCAACTTCGACCGCCGGACGGGCGACCACCTGATCCTGGCCGGCGACATGGTCAACAAGGGCCCCGACAGCGCCGGCGTCGTCGAGCTGGCCATGTCGCTGGGCGCCAGCGCCGTGCGCGGCAACCACGAAGACCGCGTGCTGCTCGCCCACCAGGCCATGAAGACCCGCCTCGTGCCCGGCACCCAGGGCGACGACGGCGCCGCCGCCTTCGTGCTCGCGTCCTCCCCCTCCCCTTCCTCCGAGTCCTCGTCCGACCCGTTCGCTGCTGCCGCCAACTCCATGTTCTCCTCCCTCATGGAGTCCGTCGGGGGCAGCAGCAGCAGCAGCGTCAAGGCGCGGCGCATAATCACCGACGAGGAGAACGAATACGACGACGCCTCCTCCTCCCCCAACGGCTCGTCTCCCGGCGTGGACCCCCTCGAGCAAAACCCCTTCTCGCACGGCGACCACGAGGACCGCGGCACCGTCTACGCCCTCAGCAGGCACCAGCTCCGCTGGCTCGCCTCGCTGCCGGTCATCCTCCGCGTCGGCACGATCCGCGACTCGCCCTTCACCAACGTCGTGGTCGTGCACGCGGGCCTCGTGCCGGGCCTCGCCCTCGACCGCCAGGACCCCTGGGCCGTGATGAACATGCGTTCGCTCGTGTACCCGGGCCGCCCCTCGCGGCGCGAGCGCATAAGAGCCGAGCTGGCGGAGGCCCTCCGCCGGAGCCGCGGGGGCCGTCCCGCACCGCCCATCTCGGAGGCCGCCGTCGACGCGGAGATCGCCAGGCGGCGGGGGAAGGGATCCCACCCGGAAGACGATGCGCGCGACGACGTCGCCGTGCCCATCAAGGACCGGCACGGCGAGCCGTGGCCCGACGCGTGGGCCCGGTTCCAGCGGGAGCAGGTGCCCAAGGACAAGAGCCGCACCACGGTCGTGTACGGACACGACGCCGGACGCGGTCTCAGCGTGCCGAAGCCGAAGCACACCGGCCCCGGCGCCACGTTCGGGCTCGACACGGGCTGCGTCTACGGGCGGCAGCTGACGGCGCTGGTGATCGAGGCGACGGCCGACGGGGTCAAGCACGAGCTCGTGGCGGTCGACTGCGAGGACGGGAGGAAGTTCGGCGGCAAGAAGCATAGAGGAGGGGGTGGCGGTGGTGGCGGCGGCCGCCACGGTAGGAAGAAGGGAGGCGACAAGGGCAGGCATAAATAAATAAGCCTTAGATCACCACCCCTCAAATATCGCGAGCGAGAGGGGGGTTAGAGGTTTGATCTTCTAGTCAGTCGTCGTCGCCCCGAGACGACCGACCGACCACCTTCCCATCCCCATACTATGTCTGTCTCCGGAAACCTGTCAAGTGTCCACGTTCCCTCACTTTTTTTTTTCTTGTCGCTATTCGGGTCCCGGTCGAATACACCCGTTACCTTTCTTTCCTTATAAAAAGCCCGGCGTTGTATTTTCGTTTTCCTCTTTTCTCCTGTGGGTTTCGGTTAGGGGGTTCGGGGGGTACGACGGAGCATGCATTTACACCGGTGCAGCAGTGCCGTTACACTTACATACAGGTACCTACCTCCTTTATAAACACACCCACACATACCCACACATACACTTACACATATCCATACACATATGTGGGGGGGAGTGGTTTCCTTTCATACCACATCAACGCCACATCGTCGTGGCCACTGGAAGAAGAAGTTTGGCGGATAGAGTAATGCGATGTTTTCTCTTCTCGTTTTGAGCTGGACAGGGTTTGTGTGTATGGGCGAAATATGTGGAGGTGAGAGAGAGAGCAGCAGCTGGGAGCAGCCGCTGTTTATGCTCTTAAATACGTACCTGGTGGCGCGGGCAGTCGGAAAGTGGGTGATCGGCCACGCAATGCTATCATCTTAGAGATGGAGCCATATGGTGTCAAAAGAAAGGGGTCCATGGGAGGGAACAGAGGGGTGGACGAGATTTCCCCCGTCCGGGACAGGACATCCTTCTATCTTCGTGGCTCGCGACTACAAACTACAACATAAACAAGGGACGCTGCTTTCGCTGCTTGGGTCAACAATTGGAGACTACGGCTGGTACTTATTTTGCGATGACAACGTCTCGTCTGTGGGTTCACAGGAGAGAGGTAGGGGTTCCATGTGTAAGAGGCTTACGAAGACTCAAGGCACTAGCCTATAGGTCTGGTTTTGCGACGCCTCTAATTTCACACGAATTCTCTCGTAAAAAGAGGCGCGAATCAAAGCGTCTCAGGGGGCAGAAACATCTACAGTGCTGACGGACTTCCATGTCCCGGGTAGTATCTTTCAATGTTGTTTCCCATTTGAGGTATAAAGCAGCGTCCTAGCCTGTACACCTACCGGAACAGGTACCTAAACAACGATGTGACCAAGCAAGCAGGGCGGAAGACGAGGAGGAATAACGATAAAAAGAAATCTAGGCGACAAAATACCGAACTAGGGTGTTTGTTCATCCTCCTCTTCCTCCTCTTTGGTCAGCCTTTTCTTTACTTCTGCTTTGCTTTCCAGTTTTCGTCGGCCAGATCCCATCGACAGCCTCTCACTTTGAAAACCCATTTTAACTGCCTACTTACAGGTAGGTAGGTAATGTAGGTGCCAACCTACCAGGTACGGAATGATCTTGTGCTTTTCCATGCCCGGATGCGCGCGCCCCCATGAAGAGGGAGGGATACAGAGACAGATCCATCATTCTTACCCTTGTTGTGTTTTACGCCGAGATCTTCTTCCGGATGATGTCCTTCAGGGTGATGGCGTCGGCGGCGAACTTGCTGATGCCCTCGCGCAGCTTCTCGACCGCCATCTGCTCCTCGTTGAAGTCGAACCGGAACAACGACTCGTCCGAGATGTACGACTTCTTCGTGATGTCGAGCGCCGAGGCCGAGGCGGCGTCGAGCTTCTGGGGCACGGGCGCGGTAGAGTTGAGGAGCTCCTCGAGGAGGTTGGGCTGTTTGTTTTCGAGGGTAAAAAAAAAGGAGTCAAGTCAGTTAGTATGAGGAAACACAGGACACAAACTACGTTGAGTTTACTGGACTAGAAAAGTGGGCGAGAGAGGAGGAGGGGAAGGGGGGATGACAAAAAGCTGGGGAGAAAAATGAAGAAGTGTCAGATGTCCTCTAGAGAGAGAAAAAAAGAGACATACCGAGATGGTCAGGTAGTCGCACCCAGCGAGCTCGGTGATCTCGCCAGTGTTGCGGAACGACGCGCCCATGACGATGGTCTTGTAGCCGAACTTCTTGTAGTAGTTGAAGATGCCCTTGACCGAGACCACGCCGGGGTCCTCCTCCTTGGCGTAGTCCTTCTTGGTGGCCGCCTTGTACCAGTCCAGGATGCGGCCGACGAAGGGGCTGATCAGGAAGGCGCCCGCCTCGGCGGCGGCGATGGCCTGGACGAGCGAGAACATGAGCGTCAGGTTGCAGTTGATGCCGTGGTCGCGCTGCAGGATCTCGGCCGCCTTGATGCCCTCCCACGTCGAGGCGATCTTGATCAGGACGCGCTCCTTGGGGATGCCCTCCGCCTTGTAGAGCTGTGATATTGTTTGTTCGAAGTTTTCCTCTCTGTTAGCCAAATGCTCCTCGCTTGCTGCTCGGTTCTGCTTGAAGCGGAAAAAAGTCGCCTGCGCTGGTTTGTCGTCGTCGTCTTCCCTCCTTACCTCGATGATGTGCAGAGCCTTGTCAACCGACGCCTTGGTGTCGAACGAGAAACGGGCATCGACCTCGGTCGAGACCTTGCCGGGGATGATCTTGAGGATCTCCTTGCCGAACTCGACCAGGAGGCGGTCCAGGGCGGCGTCGACCTGCTCCTCGACGGAGCCGCCGTGCGCCTTGGCATAGTCGACGGCCTTGTCGATGAGCGCGGCGTACTCGGGCTTCTTGGACGCCGCGAGGATCAGCGAGGGGTTGGTGGTGGCATCTTGGGGCTTGTATTTGCCGATAGCTGTATTGAGAGAGAGAGGACCGTCGTCAGTCAGTCAGTTGAGCGAGGCCTTCTGCTTCTCTTCTCCTTCGTCTGCCTCCTCTTAGCTTCCAATTGCGCAATCCCGCAACGCAGACACAACAGAAACGCACTTACAGGCAAAGTCACCAGAATCACTGACGACAACGGTACCGGTGGCCTTGAGCTGATCCAGGGAGGTAGACATGGTGATGATTGATGATGGAGGGGTAGCGTGGGAAAGTTCAATGGTGCCTTGGGTGTCAAAGGGAAAGAGGGAGGATGAGAATTGGCGAGTGAAATTTTTGCAATGAACGAGAAATAAAAAATTATCAAAAAAAGATTTTCTTGCTATGACCAGAGCAGCAGACGACGAAGAAGGTAGCTTCCGTTCCGTGATCGTGGGCAGGGCAGGTGGGATGCTCCCTCTTCAGCTTTCCACACCAAAAAGTGGTGGCGGGGCAAAAATCGAGAGCCATTACCTCATCGTTGGTGGTCCTCTTCTTCGGCGCGATACAGTGCCGCGGGGTTGGCGGCCGCGCAATAGGCCCGCTGCAGCCATCATCCCTGCGCTGCGGCACTGGCACCAGCTAGGGGTTGCAACGCCCGCGACCGCTGTGGGCATGGTGATGCACAACGCCACTCATCAGCGCCGAGTGACGGCCATCACTCCAAGCTTCAATCCGACTCCCACCTAAGTGATGGCTCCTCTGCTCGGACACAAAAATCACCCAACAACCAACTGACCACTTATCCAGGCCAGATCCGGTCCAGTCGGAAAAGATAGCGGGTTTGCAACACCGATTGAAAAAGGGGACAAAAATGCCTCGTCCTCTTCACGTCCTCAACCATGCTGTCCGCCGCATGGTAGCTATCTACCTACGCCTGAGTATCTCTGCCCAAGATGAATCTGCTGCCAGCATCGGCTGCGCGATATTTCAAGGATCTGCCAGCCGCTCCCTCCCCCTCCTCGAAGCTGAAGGTTCTCTAGTCTCCCAAGCCCAAGAACCTGTTTAGCCTGTTCGAGAGAGAGAAAGGACGTCTGTAGGAAGCGCGCGGGGGTCATTACTCAGCGGACGACATGGAGATATGAGGAGATATGTGATATCCGTATCCGTACCATTGCCACATACCACTACATACAACGTAGTCCTAGCTACCTAGGTAGCTCGCGAGGTATTAACTTTACTACTGCTTTCCCCCCACTCGCCCATCTGTCTATGTCTATCCCACGTGGCGTCTCTGCCGTTGGCGAGAGGAGGAGCTCTCTTCAATGGCAGTTGTTTGGGCTCTGGAAGACTGGCTGGGTTCGGTTGTTTGATCCTCGCTCTCTCCTCTCAGCGGCGTCCTTGCCTTGTGTCTCGCCGGTGATTTGAAACCTCTCCCCCGTCAGGACTCGAGACGTCCAAGACGTTCTGTATCACAAACCAAACCTCCCGGGAAATGGTTTGGTACAAAGTACAAAGCTCTGAGGTTGATACTTGTGGGTGTTCAAAGAACGATGGTAGTAGGCGTTACGTACGGGCAAGGGCAAATTGGATCCAGAGACATGTTAGTTGGGCTCGCTCCCTGCAACAACTCAACAACTCCGAGGACTTGCTCCCGCCCACCCACTGTGCCGCCCGCCTCTGTAAGACCACCGCCGATTCTCCTCCGAGGACTCTCCGGGGTTACGAGATCCACACATGCCCGCCCCCCTGTGACGATGCCAGGTCATTGCACTTTTCCTGGACTTGCCTACCTAGGTACCTAGGTAATTTGGCTGGCAGCGAAGCGGAAAAGTCGAAACGACTCGGACGCTGTTGTTGTTCGATATCCGGAAGGGCTGAAATACACTAGCCGTAGTATCTCGTACTGGAGCGCAAAGCAGGACAACGAGGCGCTCAATGCAATAACAATCACGGGTATGAGCACCTATGCTAGGGAAATAAAGACTCCGATTTTTTTTCTGTATCTTTCCTAGGTACCTTAGGTAATCTACTGGTCTGAGCGATACTACTGTTGACCCCCTTATGTAGCCCGCCCTAAAAACACCGAGTCGCAAATAGGTTGCTTGCCCCCAGCTTTTTTTTTTTTTTTTTTTTTCGTGGTTGATTCCCCGTCCGAATTCCTCGTCCGAATCCTTCCACAGTCACCCCTTATCCTAGTACCAACCAGCGCCTGGCCTGGTCTGGCCTGGTCTGGTCTGGTCTAGTCCTCCGTGATGTCGCCGTACTCCCAGATGCCCACGCGATCCTGCTTGGCCTCCGCCTCGGCCTCACGCAGCTTCGCCAGCGTGGGAACGAACACCTGGCTGCGCTCCCAGTTCTTCAGCTTGCGGGGCACCATGGCTTGGCCGTTTTGGATCATGTCGCGGTTGATCGTGTCGTGCACGCCCGGGCCGGAGCCAGAGCCTGAGCCGCCGGCGTTCCCGGATGATCCTCCCTCGTCTTTGGTGTTGGCATCGGTGCCGGTGCCGGTGGACGACGGGTCGAAGATGGTGATGTAGTTCAGGTTGTTGTCCTTGGCGTCGATGAAGTCGTAGCTGCCGACCAGGCGCTTGCCCTCCGTGATCTCCGCCAGGTGGGTGAGGGCCTCGTTGAGGTAGTCGGCGGACTGGGGCAGCTGCACGAAGGACAGCACGGCGTCGACGGCCTGCGGCTTGAGCTTCTGCGGGGAGAACTGGGCCTGGTCCAGGGGCCGCAGCTTGGCCCAGGGGTGCCGCTCGCTGTTGCCGTAGTCTATGTAGACTACCTCGGCCACCTGGGCCGGGCGGTCGTTGGACCGGATGCGGGCGCGGTACCACTGGCCGTCGGCCGAATAGCGCGCGGCCACGAGGTCGCCGACCTTGGGATTCTCCTTGATGGCCACGTTGTTCTTGGTGTCCATGTGGAACTTCTTGAACTCGCTCATCATGGTCTCGAGCGCCGAGGTGCCCTTGCCGACCTCCTGTATCTTGAGCTTGCCGTTGGGCTCGATGTTGGTCACGACGATGTCGCGGTAGTCCGCGGGCTTCTTGTCGATCGTGGGGGTGTTGTCCTTGTCCGCTCCGGACGCACCGGCACCGCTGCGCTTGCTGGCCAGGGCCTCGGCGCTGACGTCCTCGTTCTCGTCGTCGTCCGACGGGGTCCAGTCGCGCCACAGGCACTTGTTCGCCAGCTTTGCGCGCTTCTCGGCCTGGCAGAGCTCGGTGTAGGAGCTGGTCTTCTCGGCGGTGTGGTGGTACACCTTAGCCAGGCCCTCCTCCACGAGAATCTTGGCAAAATTCTCTCGGTTGATCCAGAGCTCGCCGATCATGCCGGCCGTCTTGTCCATGCCGTATATGTCGATCTCGACGTCGCGCTGGTTCAGGCGCTTGTAGGCCAGGTCGAGCGCCTCCTTGCCGAACGGGTCGCCCTCGTCGGCAGAGTTGCGTCCGGGAGCCCTGGGTCCGCGGATGCCACAAAGCACTAGGGTGATCTTGATCGAGTGAGAGGGGACCAGCACGGTAAAGCGTGAGCCAGATTTACAGTAGTCCACGATGCCGGCCACCTTCCTCTGGCGCGCCAACACCGTCGACTGAACCTTGGCGTTCTGAGCCGAGTCGGTAAGATCAGTGCACGTCCTCGGCCGGGGCTTGGTGCCGGACCATATGCCCTTCTTCTCGTCCTTCGCCTTGTCCTGCGCAATCAGCAACTCGTCGTAATTGGATGCCCGGTCTGTGTCGCCCTTCCGGTGCCGTATGACCGAGACCATCCCCTCTTGGACCAGCTGTAGGCCGACGTTCTTCCCGTGCTGCAGGATAGTGGCTACGTCGCGGGCCTTGAAGTCGCCCTCGGCCTCTCTGTGGCCCTCGATGGTGACCCTGACGTGCTTGCCGATGAGCTTCTTGCGGGCACACTCCTTGGCCTCCTCGCGCCACTTGGACTCGACATCGTCGCTAGCACGAGGACCGCGGATGCTGCTGAGCTGGATCCGGTACTCCTTGTCATCGCCGGTCCTCTTGCGCACTAGGATGGTGTCTGCTGAGATGATGTGCGACACGGTCGCGTCGAAGCTGTCACCCTCGCCTTCCTTGACCACGCGGTTCTTGTGCAGGCGCAGCCTGGCGAGTGCGGCCTTCCTCTCGGCCTCGCGGAGCAACTTCATCTCCTCGAACCCTACCATGGTCGCGTGATGGTCGAAGCAGCGGGCGAGGCCCTCCCCGAGGAGGAGCTCGGCGATGTTGCCGCGCGGGTGGATGATGATCGCCACCAGTGCCCCCTGAGCGCTGGCTCCAACCATGCGGGCCGAAACCTGGGTCTGAAGCAGGCGCTGCTCGACAAACTTCTTGGCCTCGTTGGCGTACTCCTCAGCCGGCACCTTCTCGTTGTCCGCGGCGATCCGCTCGGTGGATGGGGCACGGACTCCCGCGATCAGCGTCATGATTTGCAGGTGCTGGTCCTCGGCGAGGAACAGACGCATCAAAATGCGGTCTCCGGCGAGGACCCTCTCGATGATCCCTTGAACTGTCCTGCCCTTCCACTTCTCCAGGAAGCCCGCGGTGCTGAGGTCGTGGAGCACCTCGATCTTGCCGCCCGTTCCGGCCCAGATGCCCTTCTTGCCCTCCTTCGCCTGGGCCTCGAGCGCTCGCAGGGCGTCCAGCTTCTCCATCACCTCCGGGCTGTCCTCCTTCTTGCCAGCCTCGTCCCGGATCTTGACCCAGCCATCTTTGACCAGCTGGTCCGGGAGGTCGGGTCCATCCTTGATCACGGCGCTGCCGTACTCCTTGCCGGAGGCCGGGACCTTGTAGAGGACGTTGCACTTGATGGTCTTGCCAAGGGCTAGGTTCCGCAGGTACTCGCGTGACTGAAAGGCGAAGGGCTCGTCGTCGTCCCTGCTAAGGCGAGGGGCACTGACGTACGCGAGCGAGAAGAGACGCTCAATGGCAGGGTCGTTCGGGTGGGCAAGGAGGAGCGAGTCCCCGCTAAGGACGGCCTTGACATTGCCGATGAAGGGTTTGTGTTTGGCGGCCATGGCTCTCGATGGAGGGCGGCCGGATTGTCGTTAAGCGTGTGTTCGCACGAAGGAAAGGGATGGGTGTTATTTTCGTAACAGCGGAAGGCTACAGGTACAAGTTTGAAGTCAGCCACAATTCTAGCTGGACAAGTTGTATTTTTTGTGAGAGAAAGAGAGAGAGAGAAGAACGGTCTCCCAACCGAAAAACCATGCGTCCCCTCTCGATCTTCTCGCGTGAGTAGAACCAGTACTGTAGTGTGAAGACACCGCGGGGGTCCATTGGTGCTGGGGCATGAGAGTGCGTGCTGCGTGGAGGCAGGGTGGTTTCGAGCGGCCACCAGCTTGGGAAACTTCCCAGAGGCCAGGGATCAGCCATTGTGGTGTAAAGGTGCGTAATTTCCCCCTCGTAACGTAGTAGGAAGGGGAAACAAGGTGCTATCTATGATCTCAGGCATTCCAAGGAAGGGGCCGGAGGCTTGAGGCTTGGGAATTCGCCGAGACTGGTGGGGCTACTAAGCTGCACCGTGGGGAAACATGAGTGCAAGGGTCCGAAGCATGTGGTGGGCTGGGAAGCTGGCCGAACCCCTCCGTTGAGAAAGTAAAGTATGGGAGCCCACAACATCGTGGAACGAAGCAAGCAGCCTTTCGCCTTCGAGGCCTACTTCTGGACAGCGTAACAATGCAACGATCGGGTAGTGATTTGGTGCTGTTCTTCCAGCCAATGGGTCATTGTTGAAGGCACTGGCAAGGAATTGGCCAAAAGGTACACTTCACCTCCTCTAGCTGTGGTGGAACTGGGCCGCAACGGGGAGCAATGAGGAAACCTGCACATACCTGAGGGATGCTAGGCGGCTAGGCCGGTAGTGAGGCTCCCATTGACCGACGTAAGGTCTAATATGCAAGCAGCCGAACCGCAGTAAAAGTGAGTATTGAGATTGGGTTGTGGAATATAAGGATGGATGAATTGACGGAGAAGAGGGGGAAAAGAGATATGCAGATGAAGTGGAATGAGACTTTTTTTTTTCTGTCGTGGACTCGGGTTTCGAATCCAAGGCTCAATGGCGGTATGGCTGTTGCCCTGGCCGCCTTCTTTTCAGTACATCAGCTGGCAAGCAGGACCCTTCCCCTCGGTAGGTCTGGCCATGTGGTAGTTGCCCTATTTTGACAGCTGTTGCTTTTCAATTTTGTGCTCGCCAGCCCGTTTATTGTGTGGGGAAAGCTCGCCGCATCTGGTGCTTCCAGGAGACGTGGAGCTCCTTGGAACCGAATTGATCAGGGGTTTCAATAGCTTGCTTAAGCGAGCCAGACCGACCCCTCAACCTGCAAGGTTGGAGGTGGGATGATTTACTACCTTGGTAGGTACCTAGGTATGTACGGAGTACATCCTCTCCTCCTGTAACTTGAACCGGATCGGACGCCTTCTCCGGTCGAGGGAGGCTGGTTCTTCAACAGTACTCCGATGCCTTCATTTCTCGTGCACGAATCCAATCATGATGTTTAATTTTGAAGGTCCTACACGTATGTACGTAGCACGCGGTACCTACATAATAGAACTTGAAATCGTCGCGAGATGTCCACATCATCCCATCTTCACGGTCAAGGTACAGTGAAGCGAGAGTTACTTTGTCATTGACTGCTTTTGGGATCAAAGGACAGACCTGCCCCTGCCTGCTATCGAGACAGATACCAAGAAGTACTACAAGAAGGGCAGGCAAGAATCACTACTACCGAAGACAGTCTGCGGGCCCAGATACTAGTATTCCCACAATAGATGTACCTACTACCAACCACTTGAGCAGGAAGTTGGCAGGTACGGGTTATACCCAAGCTTTCCCAACATTTCTCCAAAAAGCCAGGCTTTACCGAGCGTAGATCCTTTGCTGTTCCGTTGTTGTTCCCTTGTGGTTCCCTTGGGTGTACCTGGAGGAGGAAAGGCAGTCTCGTTGCGTCTCCCTTTTTTTTCTCTCTTTCCTTTACGCCGAGATGCCGATGACGCCGCAGGCGGGACGGCCGCCGGCGTTGCCAGTCTTCAAGCTGTCGGCATGGCCACCTTTGCCCAGGTCGTCGGTGCCGTCGTGGACGACGACAGTGCGGCCGATGACGCTCTCGGGGCCGATCAGCTTGATGAGCTTGTCGGAGACGGTGCCGTTGGCATTGCCCTGCTCGTCGCTCTCGAAGTTGCCGAGGTCACCGACGTGGCGGTTCTCGTCCTCGGGAGCGCCGTGCTCCTTGTTGTGGGGGTTGACTGCGAGGAAGGAGAAGAGAGAGTAGGAGGGACGAGAGTAACTCTGGGTCAGAAACAGCGTTCAGGAAGAAGAAAAGGGAGGAAGGCGCGGGCCAAAGACTAGGTAAGTAATCACGAAAAGGGGAAAAGGCTCCGTGGGCTCACAGTGAGGACCGGCCGAGGTGCAGCCGTTGGTGTTGTCGCCGAAAGTGTGGATGTGGATGCCGCGCTTGGCGTTCGGGTCGTTGCCGCTGAGCTTCCAGGTCACCGTGGTAGGAGCGGACTCGGACTCCTGCTCGAAGGTGACGGTCCCCGACACCTGAAGCTTGGCGTTCGGGTCACTACGGAGGACGGCAACTATAGTCGAGGACCAAGGTGGAGGACTGTTAGCAGAAGGGGCGGGCAGCAAGCTGGGCTACATAAGGCAGGTACTAGTAGTCGATCTGAGGTGGGAAGGCGTTCTGGATCCCAGAGTCTGGCTGACACCAGGCAAGTCGTTCCGGCCGGTAGGAGCCAGTGAGCCTCAGGAAGAGACCCCTGCCTGGACCCTACTCAACGGCTGCGAGGGGAGAGCGATAGACATGGCATGATTTGGGCAGCTGATGGATGGTAAGGGAAAGAAGGGTCCATCAGGGTTCACGGGAGAGCGGGACGGTGAAGCCCGAGAGCACAAATCTGCTCATTTCAGCGCACACGCAACAAATGGCCGTGGCCAGTCGAGCCAGCCTCTGCACCCGTACCCTGATGGAAGCTCCCGTTGCCACTCCTGTGGCGGGGTAAATCGGACAACAGGGCAATATATATAGAAGCTTGATTACCACTCACCAGCCTTGACCATTTTGACGGCTTTGTTGATATGATTGCTCTGATTTGAGGATTTATGTTATGGTGGTGGTTTTGGTGCCAGATTTTGGTGCCAGACCTACAGTAACCTGATCTATGGGAAGAGAAAGGAGGGCTTTTCTTTAACAATGATGGGCAAGGAGAGGGGCGAGGAGAGGGGCGAGAACGGAGATCCGAGGGCGGCAAACCTTCATTGGAGGTGGGGGGCATCACAAAGTGTCTCTCATTGACGCATGCCCTTGCTGCCCCGCACTTGATCCCTCCCGCCCACGGCTCTTGCACCAGTGCCGTCATATTTTATTTCGGGCTTTTAGTGCTTTGGCGAGGGGCGGCTTACAAATGACGCCCTATTTCGTCACCCCTTCTCGGCATGAGAGGAGCCGATGATGGCTTTTTGTGACTCCCATGTGCTTGGTTGGCTGTATGCACTCCCATCAGCCACTAGCTCGGACCCCGAGACCGAGCTTCGGCTGTACGCTGCAGCGTCGTCTCCTGCTTCTACTGTTGCCTCTATGGTGCTGCCTCTATGGTGCTGCCTCTATGGTGCTGCCTGAACTCCTCAAGTCTTGACGGAAGCTTCCGGCGAACAACACGACTCGTTGAAAATACGGTAGACTTATAGTCAGGAGACTTGAATGCCGTCCTCCTCTTGGCCTACCACGTACAACTGTTGCCTCTCTTGCCTCTCCACCGCAGATTCCCGTTGTTGGTGTACCCTCAGTGCATCACACCAGACGAGTCGAGCCGACGTGCAGTGGTGGTCTGAACCAGAGATATCACAACGGATATTTCACACGAGACAACACCGGCGACCGTCACACGGCGATTCGACACTCGTATTTCGTAGGCTCCATGACTGATCCAGGGACTTCCGTGAGGGAGGGTCCGCCCCTGGCTCCGTGTGAGCCGGTGTCCCCGTCCCCGCCCCGGAACTAGATCTCATCACCGGACCCCAAGATGCTGGGCTTAAGGCAGATTGAGATATGGCATCTGGCCGCGATTTCGTAGTGGATACTGCTCAGCAGCATTGGCCGCTATGAATGAGCCGGGCGGATCTTGGTCAGCGCTCCCTCTTACAGTATGCGCCTTGCCTCATCCTTATCATTTACGAAGGCCATTCTCGCCCCTGTGTGTCTTCTTGCAACGACTTACGGATAGTAGGATGGTAGTACAAACATCACCGGAAAACGCCTCGCAGATCAGTCATCATCATCGCAGTAGCCCCTGAACCGATGAGAGACAGAGCAACCATCTGATAACTCTTGGTGCTTTCCGTGTTCCCTGTTTGTGATCTGTGGCTGAGGCTATTCGTAAAGATCTAATATCTGGGTTGCGCGGCGCGTGTGGCTGGGCCTGATGAGGACTTTATCTACATCACGACGGCGAGCCTCATTACGACGATTAGGAAACAAGGTACCGAGGACCAGCAGGGCAGGACAGGATCGTTGCTGTTGCCGTCACCGTTGGGTCACATGCATGCAACGTTCCCATGCTCAATTCCCAGGCTTCGACACCGAGCAAGGAGAGACGAGGGACGGGACTCATTGCTCACCGCGAAGTCCAAATCGAGTGATAAGATTGTATGGATGAGAGTCAGCATTGCTGCAAGCCTGCAAGGACACCATGAGGAAGGCCCCTCGTTTCGTAACGAAACAAATGGACAGCAGTGAGCAAAGCCGCAAAACCGGGCAGTCGGCAGAGGGTGGCACTCTGGCAAAGGGGCTGTCCCCTGTTCTCTTCCCTGCGTCCATGCACGGCTGGCGAACGGATGCGAGCAAGCAGCTGCAGAAGCAGTGCTATAGCACTGGCATCATGTAGGTAGAGGGTTCAAGATGGTTAGAAACGACATGTTCTTTAAGCAGTGAAACAGCTGCAGCATTTAGGATTGGAGAATACAGTAAGTCATCATGCGGTGAGGCCGTTCCAACGATGTGTTGGCTGCTGAAGAGATGAGGAGAGTGGGAAGATGGAGGGGCCTGCCAAGCCAAGCTCTGGTCCTCGGGCCACAAGGGAAAAAAACGAACGCAGTGGGCCACTTTCTGCCCGCCCACCGTTATCCCGCGTGCTTGGCATTGCTGTGAATGGATCGGGATCGCTGCCCTACCGAACATCCTCCTGGTTCAGTCATTGTTAGAGGCAAGAATACGTGCACACTTCAGAGCCAGCGAGACGATCCGGCTTCCGGAAGAACAGAACCTTCGAAATTCAATTCCTTCTTATCATCATCTGTTTTGATTTATCATTCTTACGAACATTGATAGAGGAGAGATCACGCGCTGCTACGTCTGCGCAGCATTCTCTCTTTTCTCTCTTCTGCGCCTAAACTACCTACCTCTCCATCAACAGTAGCATCTCTGCCGGTCTCTCAGATCTGCGCATCTGTATCCGTGACAGGTAGTTCCCCGACCACTCTGATCCCTCATCCTACCATACCTGCACCATCTTCAGCACAAGCAGGGTCGCCGCGAACAAGGTGTGGCTTGGCCCCTCCTCAGAGTTGATTCCTCACTCCACACTCAGACAGGTTCCTGAGCTCACTGGGTCAGAGGCTCACAAGCTCACAAACCACAACCAGCTCAGACAGTCGAGCGAAACTCATTGCGCGCCCACCACCCTTTCTTTTTATACCTATAGTACATACCTACTCAGTTTCCTTCGCTTCGGCGCAGCCGTGCTACAGCTACTATTAGTACCTGCCTACCTCCCTAAGGTACCTACTACCTTACATACCTGGTCAAGCCACTTGTGTCAAAGTCTCAGTCAGCTGCAGGCCTGCAGCCCAACCAAGTTCCTACGAGACAAGGCCGGCGGCTGGCCGACAGCACATTCTCAAATCAGTCCTACCAACCTAAGTTAGGCACACCGGCCCAGCCCACCAGAGGCCGCACTAGCAGCCTCGAACTCGACCGCCGCACTGCCTTCGGGAGCAATAAAATGAAAGACCTTCATTCGGCAGGACGTCAGACCTCCAGCAACTAAACCCCGCGACACCCGCGACTCGCCAGTGACCTGCGATTCGCCCAGCGCGAGTTCACTTGACTTGCGTCTGCCGTTTTGTTACTCCTGTCGAGCGAGCAATTGAGGTCCATCACTCAACGCGCCACTCAACCCCCTCCGGAGCATCAGACCCCTCCAAAGACTATTGTCGCCACCGGCTGTAGGGGATGCAACCGTCGGAGTGACAACCGGGCGGTTCCCTCTGAGCATCTGGCTCTCCCCTGGTAGGTGTTGGAATCCGGCTGGTGCTTGTGCAAGAATCCACTCTGGCCAGCGGCGTGGCGATTTTTCGGCGTTCTTCTTTCCAGCTCATCTCGCCGTGGCTGCTGACAGTCAGTGATCGGTTGCGCGACCTAGGAATCCCAGGAATCTCTAGATCAGGCCTCACCTCACCTCACTCAACCACACGCGTCCTCGGCCGACGCCACCCACTAGCGGCCAGTCGCCCCGGCCGAGCGACTCGACGACAGAGAAATGGCCTTCAACGATCAGCGCAGATACGGTCACATCCCGCCGGTGCAGTACCCCGTGCAGGACAACCAACACCATCAGAACCAACAAGGAGGAGCTGGCTACGGGAGGAGGTCGAGCTTCAACAGCGGCGATGACGCTTCGTTCTTTGATGCCGGGAGCGGCCAGGGGAACAGCTCGGGCCGCGGCGAGGACGAGCTGTTCCTCACCAGCCCGGACCCCTCGACGACGACATCGCCACCGCCCACAACGGTGAGGACGAGCGGATACGGGGTTGGCGCCATTGGCGGGGGGATGGGATACCAGCAGAGTCCATACCACCAGCCCCAACAGTCGCCGCCCACGCCCTCGACGTACAACCCGGCCCAGTTTGCGTCCCAGCCCCTGAACTCGCTCGCGACGGGTTTCGGCAGGTCACAGAGCACGTCGCAGGTGCACAACCGCTACGGCGCCACGCCGACCACGCCGACGTATCAGTCTCCCGTCAGCTACACGCCTGCGGCGTACAACCCGGCCGCATACGCGAACACCAACGCGACCGCCCCACAGAGGCAAGCTACGTATCACGGCTACAACACCTACAGCTCGGGCTACAACCCCGCCGTCGCTGGCCTGCCCCAACAACCACAAGCACCACAAGCACCACAAGCACAGACGCCCTCGTCCGCCACCAGCACCCCCGCCACCGGCTTCAGTCCGCAGCTCGGTCAGCTGCCTGTGCAGGCTGGTTTCACGCCGTCGATCCCCAGTCCGCCGTACGGTGGCCCGGCTAACTCAACCGTTTCGTCCATGTCAACGCCTTACGACCCGTCCCCGGCCTCGGCCTCGGCATATTCGACGTCGGTCCCGTCAAATTACTTCGGATCGTATCCGACGAACGGCGCAGGTGCAGGCGCGGGTGCGGGTGCGGGTGTAGGCGGAGCCACAGGCACGGGGATTGCCGGGTCTGCCTCCGCGTCGGCCTCAGTCTCAGCGTCTGGCTCTGCGTCCACCTCTCCATCGCCATATCCCACACAGGCTCCCTACCCGACCACGAACCAGATACCCGTAGGACCTGCATACTCTCCAAATTACGGGTCGGAAAGCTTCTACTCCCGAGTACAGCGCGCCTCCGCACACATCCCCCCATTACCATCGCCACCGGTCCGCACTCAGCCTGCGTCTGGTCTCCAACGGCATCCTACCAACGCGCCACTACCAAACCGCCCAATGGAGGATGTGCCCGAGGAGCAAGACTGGGATCCCAGCTCGGCTGCCAGGCCAAACGACGGCAACGATAACGCTGTCCAAGAGAGCCTCATGCAGGAGATCCAAGCCGACCTTGGCATGCCCAGTGCGGGTGGTTCGCGTTCTGGTTCCTCACATTCACACGCCCGGAATCGATCACAGACGCATTCACAAGTTTCACAAGTGCAATCCCATATTGCGCATTCGATGCGTCCAAGACCGATGAACGGCAACCTCTCCGACGACGAGCTCGAGCGATTGCGGCGCTACGAGACAGACAGCGACCCGGAGGGTGCGTTCGGCGTGTACGAGATGCAGCAGGCGCTCATGGACGACCACATGTTCACACCCGCGACGGCACATCCTCCGGAGACGACGATGACAACGTCAGACGCACCGCCGCAGCTCCCTCCCTTGCCTTCGCTTCCGCCACCGGCCGAGGAACAAGGAGGCGTGAGCGACAACGAGTTCGTGGGTATGGACCTCGGCCTCTTCAGCGGCGGGTATGCGGGTACACTGTCATACGACAACAACGTGGGATCGCCATCAGCTGGCGCAGCCGGTGGTGCGGCGGACCTCGGGATTGGACCTGGAGGCGGCCGCGAGAGTGCCCGGCCCTTGCCATACCCAGATGTGGATATCGACTACGGCGGCACTGGCGGGCTGCAGATGCCGACGAGGCCGCGCAGCTTCGACCAGGGCGACGAAGATGCATCGGTCCACTCAAGAAGGAGCAACATGAGCGGGAGGAGCGGGAGGAGCGGAAGCTCATCGCCGTTCAAGGACGACGACTACCCAGACATGTTCTACCACCCCGGCCTCTCAAACAGGCCACTCCCTGCGCTCCCTCCCACGTCCGAAAGCAGCAGCTCCATGCTCTCGGCCACCCAGCCAGCAGCGGCAGGCCAACCCGCCACCGCCAGTGCCGCCGGTCGGCCTGCGTACGGTCATGCATACTCCCACAGCGCCGACTCGCGGACAGAGGCGGCCTACATGCAGGCAGCGCAGGCAGCTCAGGCGCAGGCCCAGGGACCGCAGTTCCAGCAGCTCCAGCAGCAAAGTCTGCAACAGCACAACCACCAGCAGCCGCCGCAGCTGCAACCACTGCAGACGCCATCACAGTCGCAGCTGCTTCAACATCCCCAGCAATCGGTGGAACGGTCAATATCGCTGTCAAACCACAGCAGCACCCCACACGTGCAAATCCCAGGCCGGTCCAGGACCGATGCGGCCGAGGAGAGGAGAAAGGCCCAACGCCACATGGCTCAACAGGCCCAGAATGCGGGCCAGGCCGGCCTCCCCTACGACGGATACGACACGGGCACCCCGTCGTCGATGGCGTACGACACGATCACGCTGCCCACGGGGAGGCGGCGCAAGTTCGTGCCGTCCAAGCTCGGGACCAGCGACATCAGACGGTGCGAGGAGCCGTGGGCGCTCAGCGGCATCGCGGCGTGGATCCGCGAGATGGCCGAGGGCGAGCCGGACCTCAAGCAGAAGACGATCGAGGACGGCCTGGTCAAGCTGTTCTGCACCAAGGTGCCGACCATGAACGTGGCCGACGCCGAGACGCTGGCCACCAACGCGGTCAACTCGATGCTGGCCGCCGGCATCCTGGTGCCCGAGGAGGAGTGGGTCAAGTTCGGGCCCGGGTCGATCTCGGGCGTGCTCTGGCAGCTCACGGGCTCGGGCTGCTACGCGCCGAAGCTGCACGAGAACGAGGTGCCCGGCCGCTGCTACTCGCACCACTGCACGCGCACGCTCAAGAAGGCCAACCTGGACGAGCTGCTGTCGGAGGAGACGGTCAAGAAGGTCGAGTGGTTCGAGTACTTCGGCGTCACCAAGGAGATGATCGAGGACAAGCCCAAGAAGGAGATCGAGCGGCAGAACAACCTGCACGAGATCGTCTACGGCGAGGAGCAGTACATGAACCAGCTCGAGGTGCTGCGGTTCCTGTACAAGGAGCAGCTGCTGCACTGGTCGCCGCCCATCATCGCGCCCAACCGGCTGGAGAAGTTCATCGAGAACGTGTTCGGCAAGGTGTGGCTCGTGCAGCAGACCAACAAGGAGTACCTGCTCGCCCAGCTCAAGTACCGCCAGAACGAGCAGGGCCCCTTCATCGTCGGCTTCAGCGACATCTTCCGCGAGTGGATCCGCAAGGCGCGCGAGCCGTACCTGACCTTCTCGGCGTCGTACCCCTACGCCCAGCACCTCGTCCGCCGCGAGGCGAACCGCAACGTGCTGTTCCGCCAGTTCCTGGACCACGTGCGCACGCACAAGCGGTCGGAGCGCCTGGGGTGGGACACCTTCCTCAAGGCGCCCATCACGCGCCTGCAGCGGTACACGCTGCTGCTGGGCCAGGTGCTCAAGAACACGCTCAAGGAGGACGAGGAGCGCGCGAACCTGATCAAGGCCATCGACGAGATCAAGGCCGTCACCCACGAGTGCGACAAGCTGGTGGACGACATGACCAAGAAGGTGTCGCTGATCGAGCTGCAGAACGCGCTCGTCATCCGCCCCGGGTTCGAGTCGGGCCTGAACCTGGACCACCTGGGACGCGAGCTCAAGATGCAGGGCGACCTGCAGCGCATGGGCTCCAAGGGCGTCCGCTGGGTGGACACGCACGCCTTGCTGTTCGATCACTACTTCATCCTGGCCAAGTTGATCGTCAGCAAGGATGGGAGGAACGACAAGAAGTACGACGTGTCGAAGGAGGTTAGTATACTTAGTCCTCATACCCTCTTACCTTCTCACCTTCTCACCCTCTTACCCTCTTGCCTTCTCACCCTCTTACCCTCTTGCCCTCTTACGCTCCTGCCCTCTTGCGCTCTTACCCCATTGCCCCCCTCACCCGTTCATCTACCTTGGGTAAACTGCTTGCTAACAATAGTCACGCAAATGTGTAGCCAATTCCAATGCCCCTCCTCTTCCTCGAAAGCATGTCGGACGACCCGGTCTCCAAGCAGAAGGGCATCACAGCCCCCCTCGTCCGCACCACAGCCGCCACCGGCTCAGGCACGCAGCTGAACAAGGTCACCTCCAACGGCGGCGACCGCCCCGGGCTCGAGCACTCGGCCACCACGTCCTCCATGTCCTCGCTCAACACGGCCGTAACCCGGCTCGCGCCCACGGTCTCCAACGAGGAGGGCAAGATCCTGTACCCCTTCAAGGTGAAGCACCTCGGCCACGAGGTCTACACTCTGTACGCGCCCACGGCCCAGGCCCGCCAGGAGTGGTGCGGCCACATCATCGAGGCCAAGACCAACCACGCCCGCGCCCTGCACGCCCAGAACGCCGAGCCCTTCCGCCTGCGCGTCCTCGCCGACGGCGCCTTCGCGTACGACACCGTCTCCGCCGTGGGGCGCACCGCGGGGGTTCCCATACGCGGCACGCCCCTCGACCGCGCCATCCGCGAGATGGAGAAGGTCTACGGCCCCGGTCGGGGGCCCGCCGCCGTGTGCCGCGCGCAGGTCAACTGCGCCACGGCCTTCGCGGCGTACGGCAAGTCGCTCATCGCCATCGGCACCGACTTCGGAGTGTACATCTCGGAGGCGTCGAACCCGCGCGGGTGGACGCGGTCGGTCGTCATCAGCAAGGTCACGCAGATCGCGGTCCTGGAGGAGTTCTCGGTGTGTTTAGTTATCGCGGACAAGTCGCTCATCTCGTACCCGCTCGACGTCGTGGCGCCGCCCTCGAGCTTCCCGGCCCCGCTGCACGACAACCCGCGCAGGGCCCCCGTGCGCCTGGCCAAGGACGTGTCGTTCTTCGCGACGGCGCGGATGAAGGACCGGATGCTCGTGTTCTTCAAGCGGAAGGAGGGCATGCACAACACCTTCAAGGTGCTCGAGCCCGTGTTCCAGAAGTCGGCCGAGAAGCGGTCGCGCCTGTTCGGCGGGCGGAGGAGCACGGCGGCGGCTTCGGGCTCTGGTGGTGGCGGCGGCGGAAGCGGCGGGACGGGCAGCGTGGAGTACTTCCGCGACTTCGACGAGTTCTATCTTCCCGTCGAGTGCTTCTCGCTCAACCTCCTGCAGACGTACATCTCCGTCTCGACCGCGAAGGGGTTCGAGCTCCTCACGCTCGACAAGAAGCAGACCATGTCCGTGCCCCGCGACATCAGCCAGCCCGCCATCAGCGACATAGCCGCGCGGATACAGAACCAGCGGCCCCTGGGCATGTTCAAGCTGAACGACCAGGAGTTTTTGTTGACGTACGAGGACTGCGCCGTGTACATGGACAAGCACGGCGAGGTGTCGCGGACGCTGATCATGGAGTACAGCGGGAAACAGAAGAAGGCCAAGGCCGCGACCATGTTCGGGCAGTTCCTGCTGCTGTTCAACGAGGACTACGTGGAGGTGCGGAACGCGGAGAACGGGCGGCTGAGGCAGATCATCGCGGGGAGGGATGTGAGGTGTCTTGATTATGGGCATAGGGGGCCGACGGGGGGGAACACGAATGCTCCTAGCCCTAGTTTAGCTAGTAGTGGTGGTCCCACGCCGCAGCAGCAGCAGGTGCCGCATGGTGGTGGCCAGGGGATGGACTCGAAGGGGACAGTCAAGATCTGCATGAGTCATCCGGAGATTCCAGGGTCGCAGATCGTGCTGGAGATGCTCCTTAATGATGGGCATCTCGAGAAGGCTTGAGTTTTTGGATTCTGGTTCTGGTTTCCTGGAATATGGCGGGTTCCTTTTTTTTTCTCTCTCTCTCTCTCCCTCTCTCTTCCTCTCGATCTCCTTTTTTTTCCTTTTTTTTTTGTTGGGTGTGTTGGCTACTTACTACTCACACCATCAGCCAGCGATTGTTTACCTCTCTCTTTTTTACTTTCTTGGGCCTACTTTCTCTTTTCAAATCGTTGCGGAGGGTCAGCCGGGTGGCAATTTGCTTGGGTTGGTGGATGGACGGGTATGTGACCTATGTATGTATGGGCGGACGGATTTATGAAGGCAGTATTTCTGTATGAAATTACTTAGGATCTCCGGCATATTTTTTTTTCACTCTCTATCGTCGGCGAGCTACCTACCTACGTACTTCACATCTGCCTACTCTCTCCTCTTCTCCCCTTCCTGCAAGGTGCCTGGGTTGGCGGGTTTTCTCTCTGAATAGTATAGTAGTAGTCTTCCTGAGCATCATCATGAGTATCATGAAAGGAAAATATGATAAGTTAGGAGACAGACTGTTTCCTGACTTCTTTTCCTTCATTCTAAAGTTTTCTCGGGCTTCGCTTCCCTTCCTTACATAGGTAGGTACACTTTATATCCATCCATATATTCTTTGCCCTGTATCGGTCTGTTTCTCTCTTAACGGGCGGGCCATTCTGTGACTACCTACTATGGATAACGTGACCCACGATTACCCTGCGCACACGATTACCCTGCGCACTTTCCGCGTATACGCACAACTCCTGGCCCAATTGCTCTACAAC
>PYST01000128.1:0-57251 GCA_003049485.1 Ophioceras dolichostomum
ACAGCATGTATAGGACGGGGGAGGCAGGGGATCCTTGTGGAGTGCCGCACCCGAGCCGGCCGAAACTCGTGGTCGTGCCCTCTAGCCGGCGCGTCTACCGTGGGGAGAGCATTTGCGAGTACATTCCTGCCGAAAAGCTTTGTGATGATCTTCCTGCGACTTTTGTCGAGAAATACCGCCGCTGGCTTCACGTTCCTACGGACTCTACCGTTGATGGCAGTGATGGGGAGACAAGTGACGACGAGGGAGATGAGGGCGAAAGTACTACCACTGACTTTCGCCACGCCGACACACCGTGGGAACCCTCGTCAAACGACTGGATCTTAGTTTCAGGGCGATGGTTGTTGGCAGCTGACGAAAGGGACGGAAGTGCTTCTCAACATGGGGCGGCCCTCTGCGTCCACTATATGCCGCCTATTTCGCCACATCGAACAGCCGCAACATATAGACATCACTTACGACAAGAGCGATCGCACAATCCACATCAGCCTTCCGCGCTATAGCCTTTCCTTCACCCTCTCATGCTCAGAGGCATTGATGAGATCGGATCAACACCGTGGGATGTGTCTCGACACAGAACAGTCCGTGGGTGCTCTGGTAGGACTACGACAGAAATTGGTTCTTCGACCTGAGCACCCCGCGGACATGACTATGAGGGTCATCATTATCCCGCACGGCAAACTGTCAGTTCGTAATACTGAGGCAGTCGAAACTCCCCACGTCCGTGTTGAGATCAAGCCTACCCTTCACGAGGACAAATCCTTTCGATACCACTACTACGAGCTTGACACCTTGCTCGGACGCATTGTCGACAGCGGCTCTCTCCAGAGCAAACTACTCCTCTGCCACTTGCACGCCGTTACGTCCTTCTGCTTGCCCGATCCACTCACAGGTCGAACTGGTACCGAGGAGGCCTTGAGAATTCTGAGGACTCCTGCCGTTGGCTCCTTCGACAGACTCCGTGCCGAAGAGCTTGACTTGCTCCAAGACATCGCCAGACTAAGCCCCCGATGGCGATATCAATCGGTGGCGAAGGATTTTATCCATCGACAGCTCATTTATTTCCGAGTGGACACACTCGACCCCCTGGCCCAGCACGACCAGTTTGCCGTTCTGGTCAATGAGCTGCTCCAGCATGCACGTACCTGTGAACTCTTTTTCAGGCTGCTTAAAAAAGAAAAGTATATCGGCATCGAGGAAATCGATCGGTCCTCACCGTTCCTGGTGAGCCGCGCCTTGGTTAGATACTCAATCAACCGGGTAGACTAGTTCGGCGCCGAGCACCACCACCAGACTCATGACGCCATCTACACGGCTCGTGACCTCGTTCGAATCTGCGAGCTGGAGCGCGAGGTCTATACCATCTGCAAATTCCTCCAATCTGGGAGGAAGGGCGTGCTCGATCACCCGCTGCAAAGCGTCCCAATTTATCGGAGATTAATGGCAGCTCTGGGGCCGAGGGTAGATGGACTGCTAGATGCTCGCCGAGCTCTCTCCTGGAAGTTTGACCTAAAATGGCTTCGCGATCCTCAAGCGTGGCTCCACAAGGTGTAGCGTCAGCTTCACGAGTCTCTATCCGACCCGAAATCGCAGCTTTCTATGTACCATTACATGGCATTGTTCGCCGCCATAGTCATTGCGCCAGGGCGAAACGAAGAGGCTATCTACACCCTCCTCGCTTTCACCAGTGCCGAAAGTCTGAGAACCATCAAGCCGCCCTCTGCTTCCCACTTCAAGTTGAACGTCGCGCAACACAACGAGACGGTTGAGTTCAAGGGGAATATAACCAAAGCAATCGTGGCTGCTCTCGCCACGCGTCGAAATACTCAGCCTGGAGATGCTCCCGGTTCATCAGTGGAAAAGGAGAAGCCACCCGTGCCAGCACCGAGTGATGGCCAGGACCAGGGGTCAAAGTCTTCATTCAAAACAACAAAGAAGCTCTTCTCAAACGAGATCTACATGCAAATTCCGGAGTGGGACGAGGTCCCAACCGCCCCCGACAATCCAAGGTACCGGAAGTGGCTGGACGTTGGACGCTTCGATGAAGACCATTCGGAAGCTCTTCGCTGACCGCAAAAATAACTTCCTTTTCATCGAATACCTCGAGGGCATTGGCGAGGCCATGGAGTAGGAGCCAGTCGTGTCAGTGGACGACCAGTCATACACAGTTCCGCCAACGAATGCGGATTATTCCCCCGGACAGGCCTACATCGAGATCGGTGAAATTTTTAAATTGCCCGCTCCTGTGTTGGAAAAGCCAGCCCCGTGGAAGTTGGATCTACGGACTCCGGTCGTGGGCAGTCTGCCGGCCACAGAGCCTTCAGATGATGCCAACACCGGAATGACTGAGATGGTTGACGCCCAAGTTCATCGCCCCTTTCACAACAAGTATGTGGCAGAGTTGCGCGAAAGCTTCAACAGGCTTAGAGCGCACCACGACCAGGACGGGGGCTCAGAGAGGGTCCCAGATGTACCTAATGACGCGCCAGAAGCGATCCACGAACATTTAGCACACTGCATCGAGGAGGTAGCATCTTTAAGAGACACCATCATGTCCGCCCTGGCCCAGGCGCGAGGTGCGGTGCGTACAGGAACGACGCCCGCACCATTGGCAATGCCGAGGCTGGCCACCGCTGCTACTACAGCAGCTCAATTATAGCCACTGGGAAGGCCTCAGCGAGGACTGGCGGGAAGCCATTGTCCATTTTGCTCTTGCTATCACCCATCTCCAACGCGCCAGGTGGCTTGTCGCGGCAGTGGACAACCCACTTGTGATGCAGCTCAATATGGGCGAAGGCAAGTCGTCCGTCATCATCCCGATGGTTGCCGCGCACTTGGCAGACGCCAGACAGATGGCCAGGGTCATTGTGCCCAAGGCGCAGTCAAAGCAAATGCATCAAATGCTCGTCGAAAATTCTCGGAGGGCTGGTCGATCGCATGGTCTTCACGCTACCGTTTTCGCGGGAGATGAAGTCGATCTCGCCGTCGAGCGATAATCCCGGCTTGAACCACGCCAAGGAGATCGCGATGCGACTGAAACCCTGCGAAAACACCCGGGGCCTCCTGCTGGTGCAACCAGAGCAGCTTGACTCGCTTAAGCTGCTGGCTATTGAGCTCATACATGAGACCTATCATCAGGGCAGGGGTGACATTGGGGTTGTAGGCGCCAGGTTGCTTCGCGCCGAGGTAGACATGGACAAAAGGGCGCGGGATATTGTTGATGAGTGCGATGAGGTTTTCAGACCCAAATACGAGCTGGTCTATCCCCTCGGTGCTCGGCAGCACGTCGAGCTGGGAGCCACGAGGTGGAAGTGCATCCAGGAGATTCTCGGTATGATCGAAGAAATAGTAACAAAACCGCGTCTCCTCCCACAGGGGTTAGATGTCACTACCTACCCGACCAAGGGACAATACCCTGTGGTTAGGATCACAAAGGAGTCTGGCGGAGCAAGGTTCCTTCGCACGGTGGTCGAGCATCTCTGCAAGAGGGGAATCCCCAGCTTCAGGGCCGATCAGCAGGACATCTTTATGCAGGGCGACATTCAACAATACATCTCGAGAGAGCTAATGCCCGCCAGTGAACTAGCCACACTAATCGGCAATGACGCGACGGGCTTTTTCGACAAGACTAGCGGCCGTGCCATTCTCCACCTTCTCCGAGGCCTGTTTGGCGGTGGGGTGCTGTGTTCTGTCTTTTAGAGACGATGGAGAGTCAACTATGGCCTCGCACCACCAGGCCGCGTTCCCCCGACCGCTATGGTGGTGCCGTTCAACGCAAAAGACTCGCCGTCTCCGCGCTCTGAGTTCAGCCATCCTGATATCATCATTGTGAAGACGTGTCTGAGCTACTACTACACCGGTCTGAACGACGAACAGCTACTCAAGGCCTTCAAAACGCTACAGCAGCATGACAACGCGGACACCGAGTATTCACTGTGGGTTCGAACCTCCCCGCTGCCGCCAGAGTTCTACTAGCTTTCAGGGGTCAACCTGCGCGACCTTACACGATGCCAAAAGGACATCTTCGTGCACCTGAAATACAACAAGACCGCCATCGACTTCTTCCTCTCTCAGGAAGTCTTCCCAAAGTACCTCTGGGAATTCCCGACGAAGATCTCTGCGTCTGGATGGGACCTGGCTAGGGCGCGAAACCAAAAGCTCACGGGGTTCAGTGGCACGTGCGACTCCAAGTACGTGCTTCCCCTCAACGTTAACCACCTAGACCCCCCTGGCCAGATGCACACCAACGCTGCGGTCATCGACTGCCTCTTAGGACCGATGCACTCGGTCTACAAGCCCCTTGACGGGACTACACTGAACTGCCAGTCGCTACTGAAAGCTGTCGCCGAGAGCGAGCCAAGTATGGAGGTGATCATCGATGTTAGGGCCATCGTGTTCGACCTTGACAACCAGGAGGTGGCGTGAGAGTGGCTGCGGCTCACGGCAACCACGAGCTTGAGGTCCAAGGAGGCCTGCATATTCTTCGGAGAGGACCACGAACTCCTGGTGATCGACCGTCGTGATCGCGTCCAGCATTTCCTCAGCTCTCCGTTCTATCAACAGACAGAGGCGTGCCTCGTCTTTCTTGGCCAGGTTCATACACGAGGTATTGACCTGAAGCTTCCAGACCATTACCGAGCGGCCACTACACTAGGTCCTCGTTTAACCAAGGACACACTAGCTCAAGGTATTGAAATGCCCTCATTTGTGTAAGCGTTAAAGGCCATGTGCAGAGACTCAAGCTGACTGGACATAATTTCCGCCCCTATTCCCTATCTACCTAGCGTGTCTGAGGATGAGGAAGCTGGGGAGAGGCCAGTCCATCACCTTCTTCGTACTTCCCGAGATCCAGAGGAAGATCCGCGAGCTGAAGGGCTTCATAGGGCCCAAGATCAAAATCGAGCACATCATTACCTGGTCTATCACTGAGACCTGGGCGGACACGGCGCAGAACGTCGCGGCGTGGAAAGTACACGGGACACGACACCAAAGGCAAGAAATAATCTGGGCAAAGCTCAAGAAAACCCAAACGGGCCAGACTCCAACTACCAAAGACGTTCAAGACTACACGGAACCGGCATCCATCAGCCTCGAGGCCCGATACAAACCTGCCGACAACATCATTGTGGCAAACGTTCTGAGGAGCGAGCTGCAGGACCCCAAGATGGCCACCAGGAAGGCTCAGCTCGAGGCGATCAAGGCCAAGTGCATCGAGTTCGGTGTCAAAGACCAACCCGGAGGTAATCTTGATGCCACGGACGAGCGAGAGCGCGAGCGCGAGCTCGAGACGCAGAACGAAGACGAGAGAGAGCTGACAAAGGCGAGCGGGCTCGATATGCGGCGTCACGAGATCCACAGCGACCTGGTAGAGCTGTTGGAAGACGGGCAGATCGAAGATCACATGGAAGCCTTTATACCAGCATTCGACTGCTTCCGGTCTAACACGGCGGCGGGAGAGCTGGACCTCGACGAGTTTGGCGCACAGCTCCTGGTCACCCGCGACTTTGCCTACGCTGTTAAGCTACCAGCGGACTCCAAGTCAGACAGCTACCAGAGGCCGGTCAGGTAGGTAATAACGCTCATCAACGATCCTGCTGTCATAATCATCCTCAGCCCTTACAAGGCCAACGCGCTGCTTCCGGAATTCGCGGGCAACCAGCACGCCCGCCTCCACCTGTACACGCCACGCCAGGGACCAGGCCCTTGCTCCATCGCCGAGGACTTCCAGCTGTTCGTCGCCCCACCGCTGCCCGACGGCGAGCCGTGGTCGGCGCCACCGGAGCTGATGATCTTGCTCAATCTGTTTGCGGGCCAGCTCTGGTTCGGGTCGATGGCCGAGTACGATCGGACCTGCGAGTTCCTTGGCCTGGCGTCTTCGTCAGCGGTTGACAGACAATACCGGAGATTTGCGGCGGCGGCGGACGGCTTCATAGGGCAGGAGCTCTACGCGCAGTGCAGGTTCACGCAGAGCCCGCTGCCGTGTCTGCGCATCATCGTGGCGAGCATTCGGCACGATTGTCTGGACATCAGCCACACGCACATGGGCCGGCTGTTGTCTGGGAAGGTTTTGGAGGAGAGCGACTTTCGCGCTGATGATCTTCAGGCGTGAAAAGAAGAAGAAGAGGAAATCACCTTCGCTTTTCGCTTTTGCTTTCGCATGAACAGGTGGGGAGGACTTGAAGGTTTGTAAAATAACTTTCGGTGAAACATTTCACCTAAAGCTGAAAAACTCAGCTTGAACACAGGGGTTTTTAGTGGATTTGCTAGTTTCACAACGAAGGAAAAGGGGTTCGCAATCACCGCCAGCAGAAGTGGGAAGGGAACGGAAGATCAATCATCAGCACAGCACAGAAACTTGCAGTGTTTGCCTTTTCTTGACGCATCGCCCCAATTCAACCAATTTGGTCTCAGAAATAGCCGCCCCATCGCCTCGTTGACGGCCACAGAAGATGCCTTCAGCAGTCCAAATTCCATCCGCCGCCATCTTCATCACATCCAAATGGATCAAAAACCTGTAGTTGAAGTTGCTGAAATGTCGATAAAATGGCACCAAGCCTCTTCACGATATGTCCTCCCGCCCTTTCGACCATCCTGCGCCACTAGATGCCTATCGAACGGGACGAGACACCTGCACAAGCCCATCTTAGATGTCTCGCGGTGGAAATTAAGGTGGTAATGCGCTGCCTCCAGCTCTCCCGAAACGGGAAAGCTCCCCTGCGCCACGCCCCCTTCTCCGCCCAATGAGAGCGCGAGGGTAGCGGAACCGAACGCTAGTGCGAGCCCAGAGTCGGATGGTGTGCTAGGGCTGAGCTCTCCCCCATGTCCTTTGCATGCAGGCCAGAGGGGATGAAGGGCCACAGAAGCCAATCTGGTGCCTGTGCCCCACCCCACGATAAGGTTAAGCTTGACATGATTGGAGGGATGACCCTTGCTCGAGCGAGGAGAGCAAGAGAGACGCGATGGTACCCAGCAGAACAATAACTGTGTTGTCCACTCGTCCCGCCTCCTCCCGCTAGTTTGCACGTTGTGTGAAGAAAAGTGAGCCTGGGCTGAAGGTAGCGCTGGGGGGCGCCCTAGGTGGCACAGAGGTGAAATTGATGAACTGGGCTGTGCCGTGCCCCTTCCTTTGTGGACGGGGACGGACAAGGAGGGGGAAATGGACGCCACAACCTCCTGGGCATTGATATGGGATGTGCTCCCTCCGGCCTGCCCCCGAAGGAAAAGTTCGCGTCTTCTCTTGTGTCTCGCGATCTTCTTTACTATCCTGCCCTCCCCCTCTTCGATTCTGTGCCTCATCATTGTATCACAGAAAATCATCAGAACGTACCAATTTTCCAGGAACCAGACCGGGTGGAGTCGAATCGCTGGACTATTCCCATCTCTTTGCGTGCCTGAGAAAAAATTGACCTCACATCTATCGTCTGACCGCCTTATCTTCCATCTGATCTGACGATAAGTCCGACCGATTCCTCTGTCCCATCCTCCCTTTCCATTCATCTCCTCCTCTCATCTCTCCTCACCTCACGTCATACACAAGACCAGACAAAATGGTGGCCGCGCCTGAGCCAACCGCACCTCCCAAGGTGGTGGACAAGCGAGGCGAGATCGCCGCCCGGACGAACCAGTTCACCCCGTTGACGGCGGGCTGGGTGGCTCCGGCGTCATGCGCGACCAACATCCCGACCGTCCAAGCCGGCTTCTGCAACACGGCGGGATGCACGTCGTACGGCCGGGCGTCCTTCACGTCGGCGCTCAAGACGGACGGCGCCACCGTCAACAAGCCGCACTACACCACCTCCAACGTCATGACCTCCACGGCCTGCATGCCCCCAGGGTTCCAGGCTCTGCAGTCCTTCTACTTCACGGGCGCGACGGGCTGTCCGGCGGGCTACCTCACCGCGAGCACGTCGAGGAGTGGTAGCGCGACGAAGGTCGCTTGCTGTCCTAGGTAAGTCCCATTCATCAGTCATCAATCGCACCTCTCTCACACACCCGCTCTGCTTCATCTTCACGCAGCTAACATACCATCACCCACTCCTCGAACAGCAACTACCCAACAGCAGAGTACTACGCCCTCAACGACCTCTACGACTGCATCACCCGCCAGACCGTCACATCCGGCATGCCCTTCACCGCCATCGCTCGCGGCCCCATATACTCCTCCGTCGGCGGCGACCTGGACTACTACTCCGAGTCCGTGATCGGCACCACCACGTGGGACACGACCGCCGTGACCGCCACCATCACGCACCCGGCCATCGCGCTCATGTACGGCACGAACCTGCCCGGAACCGACGCCTCCGCAGCGATAGCCGCGGCCGGCTTCACACTCTTCTCTCTTGGTCTGGGTGCCTCCATCGCGATCGTCGTAGTGTTCGCCGTGGTCGGCATCGCGCTGCTCGTGTGTCTGGCGTGCTGCATCCGCATTCTCTGCGGGCGCAGGCACAAGACTGTTAACAACACCACGACCGTCGTGCAGGCGCCCGGCACGGGCACCGCGGGCGTGTACGCTCCTGTGCCCCAGGCGCCTGCTGCGCCGATGGGAGTGTACACCGCGCCGGCGCCGGCGCCGATGTACGGCGCGGGCGCCCCGCAGCCGTATGAGCCGTATGCGCCGTATGGGGGTGCGCCCGCGCCGTCGCCGGCGCCGGTGTACCCGGGCACGCCGGGCCAGCCCGTTTATGGCGCTAAGTATCCGGAGCCGTATGTTGCGCATGTGTGAGTGAGGTCATGGTGTTGAGGGTGGAGGTGGTGGTGGCGGTGGTGACACAATGGCGTCATCATCACTGGTGGGAGGGTAGATGTTGAGGGGAGGGGTTTATTTGGTGCGCCGCACTGATTTTCTGGGGAGTGACAGTGACATAGAATGCTAGGAAGGAATACCCGAGACAGTGATGGTGGTGTTGGGAATGTTTTGGGGCTGTTGGGGGCTGCTGCGGAACGATAGGTGGATGGAGGTCAGGGCTTCAAGTTCGTGCAAGGTCATTGATCAAGAGCGTATCATCTTGGCGAGTACTTTTCTTTTTTTTTCTTGTCTATTATTCTGGTAGCCATTTCCTTTGGTATACGTAATATTAACTTCAATGTTTATCTTCAATCTATGTCTCACTTTTTGTCCGCCTCTCTGTTGTCCTCGATACATTCTTTTTGGATACGCGTCAGCTCACATGTGATGTGTGCGTGCGGCATCGGATCGGCCACTGACAGGCTGCCCCCTGCTCTCCCAGGGTAACGCTCGACAAGGGCCATCGGTGTCAAGTCGAGTCATCAGGTCCAGAACGTCTGGTCGCCACGGTCCCAGATTCGATTCTGTGGTAGGAGTCAAAAAATAGGGCATGCCGTGGAACATCCCGGCTAATCGACTGTTGGTAATGGAGGGGGTCGTCTGATATTCTTACGCATGTTGGTTCTCTCTCTGCATGACTACGCCGCACTGCCTCAGCGACTGCTCGCGCTTGACCCCATCATCGCATTGGTGGATTGCGTCGATGACATGCAGGTTGCCGTCGTTGAGGGTAAAGTTCTCCGCATTTTGTAGAATAGTCGGCATCCCCAGGTGACAATACCATATTTTCTGTGTTCCGTAACGCCTCGAGGGCTCAACCTACCCGTCTATTTCAGTCACCGGCAGAGAAGGCCTCCGTGGCTTTGATAGATCACCGCCGACCAAGTCCTCATCGACTTATAAAATGCGGGTTCCTCTCCCATACTGTGCAAACGAAATGCCCCCATTGCCCTCCGATCTCCTTCACCCGGCCACGTCCAAACAGCAGCTACTTATTCTCCACTCACCTCTTCAACTTTCCCCCACCTTCTGACCATAACACCTTTCCCTCTTCGCCGACGTTCAAACACGAAACACCCATCGCATCATGGACGCCTACATCGACGAAATCTACATCGCCCACGATAACCTGCCGAGGCAGCAGCCCGTCCAGTCCTTCGGGGACAGCATCCAGTCCTGGGCGCTGGCCGCCGGCCTCTCCCAGCAGGAGGCTGTGGGCATCGCCCGCTGGATGACCGACGAGACGATCATGCTCATGTTCCAGGAGTGGGCGCCCGCTCAGTGCAAAGCCGGCAACTTCAAGCCCGACGACTGGCGGGACACGCTGGGCTTCGTCACCCAGCGCGGGTTCAACGAGCGCAGCGCGCCGCCGCTCGCACACAACAAGGCCAAAGTCTTCCTGGACTACTACTGGGCCATCATCCTAACGCCGACCCAGAACCCGGTGCCGTGGAGCTGGGACACTCTCTTGTCGGACTCGAAGCGCAGGGCCCGCGCCGTCCTCGTCTGGGGTATGATGCTCTATTTAGCACCCTGGACGTCGTCGAACAGCCTCGTCCGTGAACACGGCGATCCCACTAGCAACGAGGCACTTCACAATCGCGAGTGGCCGGCGTACGACCCAACAGCGTCGTACCAGCTTTACTTGGCCAGCCTGGCTAAGGCCCAGGCCGATGGCGGGTTTCTGAGGCGTCCGACCCTCGCGGAGGCAATCCGCAACGAGTTTCGGCTGTCCTAGGTCAAACTATCCTGCGGTTAGAAGTCTAGGAGAGTGACTGGGCAAGAAGTGGATAGGAGCCAATGAAGGAGAACCAACCATGGAGTGTCCGCCGGGTGAAGATATGAACAAACGACATCGAGGGAATGCTTTGTTGAGGCAGATGATAGCTTTCGTGCACTAGATATTATCGCAAGATCAGATATATGGTTTTGTTTGTTTTAAACACGTACATTGTCTCAATGGTTGAACAGCTTGACTTAATTATAAATGGAACTGCTTTTCTTCTTATTTGCTAGTTGTTGGAAGGCCAGGGTTCCAATTGGAAAAGACACGCGTGTGGTAAACCGATTCTATTGATCTGAATGATGTACGAGGAAGAGAAAAGGCTAGTCTACGCGTGGGCCGGAGGGAGTGCTTTTGTAGGCAACTCCTGAGGGTCCACGTGATCTGAGGTCTGTTGAGGTGGATGCCTTGATGACTGAGGCAACTAGTTCCTCAGTCGTGCAGAGAGGTGCACCCAGTGGTTCAACACTAGTAGTAATATGGGGCCACCGACAAGTCACACGCAGGCCAAAGCATCCCTGCCACGGAAAGAATTGAATAATGATAGATCATTGTCCCATCGTTGTTTAACAAGGGTGTAAGCAACGAGCCAGTTGTGTTACATAATGCCTGTAGGTACTCCTAGCTAGGTACTGACAGTGACGGACGGCTCCACAGTGACAAACGGAACGGCATTCAAGGAGACGAGAGAGTGAGCGTCTGTGATCACTGATCCGAGCTCCGACCCCCAGACGACCTGGCTACCTCCAATTGGTGGGAGGGCAGAGTATATTGTGGCTAGGCGTTAGCCACCAGGTACTCGGGTTACTGCCACGACGGATATCCCGGCTGACGGGAAAGTTCGGTCGGGATGACGTCGATGGCTGGCTGTCGGACCATCATTCTCAGCCGCCCAGAGCTTACTAGGCGGGGACCACGCAAGACACAACCGCCCTATAAGGGTTGAGAGACATACACGAAGAAGGCCAAGGGCTGCACATCCACCTTCTGGACCCTTGGTGCATGACGGGAGCACCATGTGCGCTCTTCTTACGGATGAGCTGTGAGACGCTCACAGGAGGGATGTGGGCAGACGGCCGTGCCATCCTCTCTTGGAATATTCCGTGCTGCAAATATCAGGTCATATATCGATCGCTCCCTAGCCAATTTTCTCTCCATATTGGTATTAGTAACCCCCATCTCGTGGTTCTCGTCGAGAAGTCTTCCGGATTCGTATTCTTGCTCCATTTCGAACCTTACTGCTTTTATAGCTGTCAAGGGTGAGAGGTTCTCCACCAAGATTTGGTAGGGCCTTAACTCCATGAAGACGAATGGTCCGGGCAAATAAGGCGGGACTCGGGACAGAAACGACTGATGGGAGATCGGGGGTCGGCCGAGCCTCTGGGGATTTCTGATGAGAGACGAGAAGAGGACTAGAGAAGACGGCCTGAAGAAGCTGATCACAGAAAGGCCCCAGCAAGCTGGCAGCGATTTATCAAATTTGACTTCTCTGGGCCGCCTGGAATCGCGACATGCCACCTTGGGGCTCGTGTCAGAGAGCCAGGCCGAGCCGGGGCGGAACATCGGCAGCCAACATCATTTTTTTGCACCCGACAAACGAAGAGTGGACGCAGCGACAAACAGCTAGCCTCCCGTTAATACAGAATGGCCGGCCATCTACAAGGAGCGACTGATAAAGCCAGTCGGTCTAAGGCGAAGAGGAACCATTTTCCTAAAGTGGAAATAATCGTTGCCCGTGAAATACAGTCATCGCCACCAATCACACCCAACCAGGACCCAGATTGCTCTTGGCGGGAACATCCCCGAAGCCTGGAAGTTTTAGGTTAAGGTTAAACTTCTTATACCAACCGATCGATCCTGCGATTCCGACAAAAAGAGCTCGCGTTACCACTCCGATGAGTGCACGGCCAATGCTTCCCAGAAGACAACGTGTGCAGGAAGTTAAGGTCTACTTGTCGTTGGCGTCGAAGAAAGTGATATGTAACTGCTGACTGATGCCACGGGTCGCCGGACCAGTTGCGGTCCAGCACAGACGAACGTTGTGCGATCTCGCGAATCAGCGTCGAGGGCACTAAATTTGGGTCCTGCAGAGACCTCAACGTTGTCTAACAGCATGATGCTGTGGCCCTGACCTGACTCGGTCCGAAGCAGGCCGGGGAATTTTTCCTCCAACGAAGATTTTGGAGGTTGCAGCAAAGCAAAAAGAAAAAAAAAAAAGTCGGGTAACAAATCCTCCCCAATTTTACTATGGCGGCTGTTCCGCCAGTTCGGTTAAGCTGCCAGGATTACGAGGAGCTGCATACTCGAATGGGAATGGCATCAATTCGTGTTCGCTGCAGGAGAACTTGAAGATGTGACCTCATGCGCCAGCACGAGCTAGAGATTTACGGGGGCGGATACCGAGCCGGAAATCCCTCTTGCCTGAGGCGTTCAGCGGACGGTGACTCAGCACCAACATGTCGGGAGACCACAAGAGGAGAAGTTCCTCCGGAGAGACACGGCAGCTTGAGCAATCCTGCAGACTCTGCCGCTAACCGAGCTCCTATGAGAAAGGATTAATTGACTTCTGCATGCACTGTTCGCAAAGACGGGCATTGGGGTGGTATTAGATGGAATTGTGTATGTTGGCGTGATCGTTGATGCTCGAGGACCTCATTCATCAAATTGATTCCCAAGCACCACCACCCGGCCGAACATCAGCCCGGGATAGGCGAGGTCGGATCGGGACCAAACCCTACCCAGACGCTAGCGAGCGCGCTAATGTGGGATGAAATCCTCTTCTTCCAACATCCTCGTCTTGTGCCACCAGTTTGCCCCCATTTTGCCCCATCCTGACTATCAGAGAGACAGCGACAATAACATGGAAACAAGCAACGCTGAAGCAACAGACAGGTGTATCGCTGGAGCCTAGCCTAACCTACAAGAAGCCACGTCGGGGGCGGTAAGTCGAATCCAGTCTTTATGCGATGCACGCACACTAGCACCAAACGTTAGTCCCGGCGGCACCCATCGCAATGGATCATTATCGTGTTTCCCGTCGCCGCCACTGGGGGAATATCCACGGCCAATCACGTCACGGCCATCAGCACCGACACCGCCAAAAAGACCCAAAACGACCTCCACGATGCGAGGGAAATGGCGGGCTTTGTGGGCCCTGCATGTCCACCTCGTGGGCGTGACTGGATGTTAGACGGTTGGGAAATGCAGGTTGGACCCTGTCTGTGGCTTTATAGACCTCTAATGCATGTGCCGGGAAGACGAGGAGGGCCAAGATGGCTCGGATGGATAACTTCACCGGTTTCCCCGCTAGAGAATCCCAACACGAGCTTCACTACATTGATGCCATCCCCCTTTCGACCCCACAATCCCATAAACTGTATTCTGAACCTCAAATCCCGATCTAAATCCTCAACGGCAGGAACCCCGCGCCGACTTTATGGTACTATCGCCTGGGTACACACGCCATCATCAGTCGAGTGAGAAACGCGTTCCAAGAAAGGTTCTGAAGCTGTTGCCTATCTCCTCGGACACACACTGGACTCCTCTCGACCGTACAAAGCTGCCTCACCAAGCAGAATCGAACGGCGGGCGAAAACGGAAGCGGCCAAGGCTCACGACCTCTCCCGCGCACACGTCGCGGCCGAGTCCGGGACCGAAGTTCCAAAGATGTTGAAGACGTCTCCACGGTCACCACCATCCCTCTTAGGGAGCGACTCGGGAAAGGGCCAACCTAGCGCACCGGGTCTCAATAATAAGCCGTGTAGCGCTTGCAGGTATGAAGTAGCTCCGATCGCAGCGTTTTTGTCATCTTGCGTTCTTAAACAACAAGTTCTAACCCACCTATCTCTCGCAGACGCCGCAAGGTCCGATGCGACAAGAACTCGGCCGGGTGCAATAACTGTGCCAAGCATGGCCTGGTATGCGTCTACGACTCGGGCGAAGCCGCCGCAGCCGCCGCCCTGGCGTTCGGAACCGACCAGGCGGCACTTCACGAACGAATGGACCGGCTGGAGCGTCTCATGGAGGATGTATCCGCATCATGCCGCAGATGTCATGGCAGCAGCCAACAGCAGCAACGTCCGAACCGTCAACTTCTCACCACGGCGAGCACGCCCTCACATCTGCAACAGCTTACCCCAGAAGAGCGCGGGACGCCGGACTGGGGGATAGGGGAGGGCTGTAGCACTACCGATGAGGATGAGATGGACCACGACGGCGGGCATCTGCTCAGCGGCAGTGAGATGATCCGGCCCGGTCTAGATGTGGGCGTCCAAATACTCGAGCCACATGCCTCATACTACACAAATTCGACTTTCTGGGCGAATATGCACGATTTCATCAGCGAGCCCCAATGTCTCCTCCGGACCGAATCATTGCAACCCCACACGGACGCATACTCTCCCATCCCAACCCAATCACCGCCCTATACCTGGCCCCTCTCGCAACCCACCAGCCAACTCGATTCTATGTCGTCCCTCCCAGATGCCTCATGCATGCAACTACCTCTCGAGAAGCAGACCGTACTCTTTGACTTCTTCTTCAGCAACGTTCACCCGTTCTTCAACTGCACCCACCGCCAGTCATGGCGCGACACGCTCGAAGACTTCCGCCGTGGCACCTGCCCAATACACCAAGAGTTCGAGGCTGTCATGTTCACTCAGCAGCTCCTGGCCGCTAACGCCATGACAGCCGAGCACGTCCAAAGAATGCTGGGGCAGAGCAAGGCCGAGCTGGTGACGCACCTGCGTGCTGCAGCTGAGGCGGCGCTGGCTAGGGCCGACGTCTTCCGAACACGGAAGCTGGTTGCGGTCCAGGCGTTGTTATACTACATTGCAAGTTTGAACATGAACGCTCTACACCCCTCGGTCCACCGTCTATCCTCATCCTCCTTCTTGTTCAGCATTAGTACTGCTTCATCTAGAAGGTACTATTGGCATGATACTAACTCTCTCTTATCGTGACATGTCTAGTGTTTTCTATTTCGGGCGGGCCAGCCCGAGCCAGCAACTATCCTGTCAGGCCTCGCTAGCCGCGTCGCCATGCGCCTGGGCTTACACCGAGACCCAAGGCACTTCAACTTTTCCCCACGGACAAGCGAGACACGTCGACGCGTGTGGAACCTGCTCGTCCTGCTGAACAGCCAGCTCTTCAGTGGAGAGGGCACCGACTCAGATCTAAACCGCGTCTCAGACGTGCAGCGGCCTGCAAACGCCGACGACGAAGACTGGGCGATCGGCACAACAGATGCCAGACCAGAAGACGGGGAAGGGTACACGGAGGCATCGTACGGGATACTGATGGGAGAGCTCGCCAAGCTGTCACGGAAACTGGGCGAGATGATGGGTGGGAGAGCAGCCTCGACTGAGGAGATGCATCGCACTATAGATGCCACTGAGGCGTGGCTGAGACAGAGATTTATAGGGACGCAAGTGGACGAGGGCAATCCTGTGCAGGCTGTGACGGCGAAGCGGTTCGAGGGCGAGATGGCGTGCCAGCGACTGGCCGTGGGATTCCACGGGCTCAAGCAGGCCGGCTACCCAACCCCGGAGCAACAGTCAGCGTAAGTCCGATCGAGCCCACCCAAAATTAGGTACCCAAGGTAGCTGCTATCTGCCTAGGTATAAAACATCTTACACCAGAAGCTGACAACCACAGCCCTCACTCACCAGACTGTTCCACCGCTCCCTAACAATCCTCGAATCCCAAACCGCCGACACCTCACGCGCCTCCACCCACAACCTGAGCTGGGTCTTCTCATGGCCCGTCCCCTGGACCGCCCTGGCCTGCGTCCTCTCAGGCCTGTCAGCCACCCAACCCCACCGCCTCGTCGACGATACCTGCGCCATCGATCGCGCCTGGACCCAGATAGAAGCCGCGTTCAGCCGACACGGCAGCCCGGACTCAGCGTCCTGGCGCGCCATCGAGCAGCTCTGCGACCAAGCGATGCTGTGCCACCCGGACAGGTGCCACGCCGGCGCGGCGTACAGTGTACGGCGGTCGGCCAACCACCAGAGCGAGACTACCTCGCAACAGCATCCGTCCTCCTCCTCATCCACCGCCTCGCCGACATCCGGCCCTCGTGGCCAGGGCAGCGGGGCGAACACACCACCTGTCGTCAAAACGATGACGGCGGCTGCGGTCCAGGGTGTGAGCGCCGGCACGGGAGCGCCGGAGAATCTCTTCGCGAATGTTAACATGTTTTCCAGCCCAGCCGGATTCGCGGGGTTTGATGGTCACCACGAGTTCTCGACACCGACTGTGCCGAGCCAGGGGCTCGTGACGGGGCTGGATGATCTAGGGTTGTATGAGAACTGGAGGGGGCAGGGGAGAGGTGGTTTCTAAGCCTTGGTTGGGAAGCTAACGAATGAATCCGCGGTGTTTAGGAATATCTGGGTGGGGAGGGTTTAGGTACATTATTCTCTTGTTGCTTTTCTGCGCTCAGGCTACGATGAGGGTCACTCCACTTACACCATCCACTGCAGCAAGCGGTGGAGGATATGAATAGAAATGACTGCATGTCGCATGTAGTATATTGGTACTTTGGGACGCGGGCCGCTTCAGGCCTGTAAATCCTGACTTTGACTGATCGAGAAGCCGAGCGTTGCACATACGGATCTGGCCTCCCAAGTTTCGTGGCAGACGTCACAGGTGTCACCGTGTCTCTCGTCGGCACGGATCGGATCCGCTCTCTCCGTGCTTTCGACTCTTGGAGCAGCATCCCCTCCCTTTGTATGATACGTTGCTGTCAATTTTCATCAGACTCAAGTCCTCTCTCGACTGACCACACTAACATGATCCGCTCCAATCTGAGCCAGGAATATCGGGTCGAACATGAAGCATGACGATGAGAAAAAAAAAGCGGCAAGAAATAAAAAGGGAGACCTCCAGGGACTCCACAGATGACTCGAGGACGCAGAGCAGGGATGTGAGATCTTGTGACTGATACGGTCTCACGAAATAAGAGATTGCATGAGGAGGACTGTTACGCGATGTGACGTGGGAGCTCTACCGATATAAATACCAAGGACAGAGCTCGGGTCGAGATGAATCGGATACAACACCTAGAGGCGCTCCATTGAAAATAGCTAAGCTTGGGGAGACGATGCCTAGAGCAACCTGCATCCATCGTATCCGCAAAAACTCCCACCGCCGTTAGTAGTGCTGCAATGAAGTTTCTCGGAGCCGTCCTGGTCACGGTACATGCCGGGTAAGCAATCGATGCCACACGCTTCTACGATAGGCATTTTCCACCACCTTACCTAGCCCACGCCATGTAGACGCACGCCACGCCACCGTCCATCCGTTGCATTGACCACTGACTTACCCAATCCACCGTCCTGCATACTAACCCTCCCTCTCATCTTCCCAGCCACGCCGCAGCCGCCGCAGCCGCAGCAGGAGCAGCCGCAGCAGGAGCAGCCGCCTGCGGCGCCGCCTGCCCAACCATCACGCGCACCGTCCGCGCAACAGACTGCACGCCCGTCCTGACCGTGACCACAACGTCGAGCGGCCAGGTGGCCACCTCCACGAGCGTCTGCTTCGAGCTGGAGTGTATCCACTTCAACAATGTTACGATCCCCTGCAGCTGCGCCAACCTGCTGCCGGACCCGGTGCGGACCACGACGGTCACGGATAAGTGCACGTGTCGCTCCGGGTGCGAGGTGCAGGAGACGGCTGTGTTTGCGCCTTGTGGTTGAAGGGGGTTGATGCAGCTTTCGATGGGGTGGTGGGTGTACTGGCAGAGTGAAATACGTGGGAAGGAGCATCAGACTAAAATATGGACCTTCGCGGTAGTCTGCTGGTGTTTCCTGTATCGCCCTTCCCTTGGCCATCCTTCACTTGTGTTGGCTGAGCATTCTGCTTCAGGAGAAAGATGCGCAATCGAAACAAACGGGGATCATTCTACCAGGTATATCATTGCGTTGGGACAAAAATCAGAGCATCGACTCGGCAAACTCCCCAGTGTCTAATGTGTACCTAGCCATGTACTCCTATCAAAAAATGCGAGGCCGCCAGCATGCGGACCGTTCTTCCCTTCCGATCTTGCAAGTGTTACCCATTCGCCAAACAAATCGCCCCAACCTGATATACACAATCCTATCACCCGTTATCATCGTCACAAACCCGTCCACCCCACCAATCACGGCCCCACACACAACAACTTACGACGCCTGCGAAGCCTTATACGGCTCATAAGCATTGCCCGCGTCACCAATACTTGTCCTCCCCGCCGACAGATCCCGCATCGGTACCGCCTCCTGCCTCGCCGCACCACCATCACCATACCTGGCGCGCGAGTACTCGTCATCAGCCGCCCAGTCCTCATCCAGCACCCCGCCCCTCGCCACCGCGGGCACCCCCGTCCCAGGCTCGGCCGCGCCGCTGATCAGCCCCGTCTGCTCCTGGCCGGGGTACTCGGACGCGCCCAGCGCAGGCTGCTTCTGCACCTGCACGTACTTGTGCCTGCTCCACGTCGGGATCCGCCCCAGCAGTCCCGGGCTCGGCTCCGCGGCGCCCTTGGGCTTGTACGCCGTGTCCTGCTCTGTCGCCAGGCCCGTCACGACCGTGCCCCGTCCCGAGATGTCCTGTCCCGTGATCAGCGCGCCGCCCTTGGGCCCGCTGCGTTTGCCGTAGAATCCAGAACGGGGACCGCCGTTGTGCGTGCGGCTGACCGCCACGAGCATGCCCACGGCGAACAGCATCAGCACGAACGAGACCCATCCCAACGCGAGCGGTATGACGCCCAGTGATGAGGACACGCCGCGCTCGTTGAACGCGGCGTTGAAGTCCCTGTTCAGGCGCGTGAAGACGTAGGTGGCCGCCGCGTTGGCGGACAGCAGGAAGATCGTCGCGATGGCAGCGAAGAACGCGGCCAGACCGGTGCCGAAGGAGGCGCACGCGCCTACCGCAGCCAAAATGGCAGTCAGGCCGGTGGTGAGCGCGCAGAGGACGAACGCGCCGGCGATAAAAGGGGCGGTGCGGTTGTACGCGGACAGGGCCCAGCGGTAGTCGTTCGTGTAGCGGTTGAATAGGTCGGTGGCGTCGAACTTCATGTCGACGCCCGGGTTGAAGCGGAAGTTGATGTACGGCTTCGTGCAGGACGTGCCCGAGGCGAAGCGGGCGCAGTAGGTGAGCAGGTTGACGGTGTAGGCGTCTGCGAGGTTGAGGCGGGAGGCGGTGATGGCGCCGCCGACGAGGTCGTCGCCGCTCTCGGTAGAGATGTCTGTGAGGAAGACGGAAGAGGAGAGCGGCGCGGGGAGGTTTAGGTTTTGGAGGTTGGTCTGTTGTTTTGGGGTTGTCGGTCGTGTTAGTCGGACTGCGTACAGTTGGAGGGGGTTGCTATCATTACCTTGAAGTAGTAAATCTCTGCTAGGCTATTGTTCACGCCGGCAAGGAGCATCAAGAGAATGGCGACGAACGCCATGACGGCGAACAATATGGGAAGGAAGGTCAGGATGGGATTTCTCCTGGCCATTGTTGCGGTTGGTGCGGCAGCAGGCACCACTCGCTGCAGAGCTCTGGGGAAAGAAAGTGCAGGAATAAAGGAAAAGGTAGCGGGGAAAGAAGGAGGGAAAGCAAAAGTCGTAAAAAGACGTGAATGAAGGTGATATCACCGAGTCTGGACGTAGGGCTGGAAAAGGATCAATGGGCGCTTTTGATGACGGTAGCTCTTGGTTGCCAGGCACAGCTTTCCCGGCCGAGCTCGTCGCCTGCTTTTCTCTCGTTCTTAGCGCGACGGCGAAATAGGCAGGAAGCCAAGATCTCTCCGCAGCTGAGGCAAGGAAGGAGGACCCTGGGAGATTATGAGAGATTGAGGCTTCGTAAAATGGAGGGGAGTCATAGGATAGGAGCGGATGAAAGGAGATATCGACGAGCAAGAGAGGAAGAGGACTTCTCAGCTTATCAGTTTTGGGAGAGGTGTTGGGGCATCATCATCATCATCATCATCATCCAAACCCCTCCATCCTGGCCGGAATGCAACAGGGGGCCTGGAGGAGGGAGCAGCGGCGCGTCCCAGGGATTTCGCTCACCCCTCAAATTCCCAATTTGGCGCACCCTTTACGTGCTTCCGCCCGCCTCCAGGCTCGTGGCAGAAGACGGCTCGCTCGGGCAGGGTACCACAAGTGGGCAGGCAGCCAGGCAAGCAGGCCTGCCAAGGCAAGAAACTCGGAGGGCAGATAAAATTAACTTCTCACATGCAGATGCGACCGGCATGCACGGATGTGTGTTAGTTTGAGATGATTGAGAACGACCAAACAGAACGGAAGCTGAGGAGCGTTTGTGTGGCGCTGACGTGAGGCGCCCACAGCGTCCACATGGGGTTTGCGAGCACCAGACTGCAGCGATATGGGGAATTGGCATTCCCTTGGGCACTCGGCTAAGCGCTCACCCGCGATTCTTCAGCGCCATAGCCACACCCGACACTTGCTTGGCTCTTCGAAAACGGTCAGGCAGGTCCGCCAAAGTCGCCCGCGCAGGCCAAACAGAACACGGCTGGTCCCCCCGGATGTTTTAGCGACCGGGCCAATCATCAGCGACTTGGATCTCCAGCTGGCATACTAGCGACGGGTAGGATTCGATTGACGAGGGTGAAACGGATGGCCCTTCTCCTGTGATTCCATTTGGGCAGAGGAGCAAAAGATCCCGACTCCCTGGCACCAGCTGGATTCCGCCGTTCAAGCCCTTCCTGCAGTCTCTGTCGCACGGACATCGATCATCTCAACTTTGAGCGTCCCTCCTTCCTTTCAGCTTTCCGTTCTTGTTCTAACGCTCTTCCTCACCCTTGCAAGCCCTATCTTCAGCATAGTTGTAGAGCCCAACTCTAATAACACTTATCGATGACGGGCCTTCCTCTCACCCTCGTTCGTCTGTTCGTACAGATGGAAATGAGAAGTGGCGATGGGAAGGCTAACCTTGTGCTTGGCTGCATCTCATGGCGGACACAGGATGACATGTTCCGACCATCTCGGACGCCCGACAGTACATACTGTATCCCATGCTTCCTCCCGAGGGAATTGGAGGCAACCAACCGGTCGACTCGGTGGTCGTCAGTGATGATAAACGACCACGGTGGTGAGGCCGGTATCCGTACGGAATACAGTCGCCACATTGCTCTCGGCCACTGCGTGCAGGTGGGATGCGCTCGGGAGCGCGGAAGCAGCCACCTCCGGATGGCTCAGCTTAGGTTGATAACCCTGTGGCTAGCAGGGCGACCACTCATCTTGGCGGCCTGACCGTTGGCATTCGGGGTTAGGGACTCCAGCGCATCAGCCTCTCGTCAGTTCATCCCCAATTATCATAGGCACGGGCTGGTCATCAAAGAACACCAAGGGGCCTCCGTGCACTCCACGGCGGCTGCACACAAGTCCTGCCGAAGTGGCACAAACACATTGGTCGGCTCGCCTCGGTTGAAAGGTCTCACTCCAAAACCTACGCCGTCTCTGCCTATCCAAAACCCCAGGATTTGGGGTCCGTCAGAAATCTCAGATTACAGAGGTCCCAGCTCTCCCATCCAGCCAGGCTCGTAACCACAGCTATTCCATATGAAGGACGAAAGTAACCCAAGATGTCAGAAACAAGTGTGCTGACAGGGTCGCTCTGGGGCTAGGTACGAATCTGAGAAGCCGATTTGGTTAAGACGCGTTTCTTGGCCTCTTGTGCTTCACGCGCTGACATGACTTGAAGGAATGGAGGAGGAGAGATAAGGGCTTCCCTGCTGGCGGCGACCCTTGCCAAGATTTGCTGTGCGTGCGAGGGGTGGGCCTGAAATAGCCAGGTAGCGAGCAAGCCACCCACACTCGCCAGGGGCCAATGCCACCCAGCCCAGTGACCGCCCTACCTCTCTCGTGCTCCCTTTCGGTGGCTGCTCTCACCGGCAACGGGCCTGCAGAAAAATCCCACCTACCCAGATCCTTGCCCAAACCCACACCCTCCCCATTTGGGAACTTTTCGGCAAGCCTTGTCCGCCGCCAGCCAGCAGCATCAACTGCAGAGGAATGACGGAAGGGGGTGTGGCACTGACGAGAAGATGACGGGAAAGAATAATAAATGCACTTGATCGTCCACGATATCTGGGTGCTTGAGAACCTCTCCCGTCCGCAGCTGGTTTCTTCTACCCTTCCCTCTCGTTACCTCTCCCTCTTTCTCCGTTTCTTCTTCTCGACGAGCGGAAGACAACAGTCCTCCCACCTTGTTGAGTCTTTTGCTTGTATCACTCACACCCGCCACATCAAGGAGCAACGTGCAAGCCTTCCCGTCTCTCTTTCCCAGATCGCCCATCATGAGGGCGTCATTGAGGCTTGCCCTCCTACCCTTTGCGCTTCTGGCGTCTGTCGCCAGCGCCGCCGGGCACGCGCACTACGATGTCACAGTCGGTTTGGGCGGTCTCAAGTTCGACCCTGAGATCATCCCGACTGCGCACAAGGGCGACACGATTACATACCACTTCTACGCAAAGGTGAGCATCTAGTTCTGTTACTCATCCCCAAACATCCATGCTGACGGGAATGCCGCGCCTCTTTTGTCGGCCGTGCCCCGTTCTTGCGGCCGACGTACACACACACAATTCCAAATGGGATTATCCGGAGTGCCGCCACGTGCTGACAATTTACTGCTCCTCCTCATCATCAACAGAATCACTCGGTGGTGCAGTCGTCATTCGACGACCCTTGCCATCCCTTAGCTGGCGGCAATGCCATCTTCTCGGCCTTCGTGCCGCAGCCAGAGGAGAACGTCGAGTCGCCCACGACGTTCACCATCACCGTTCAGGACGAGAAGCCGCTGTGGTTCTACTGCTCTCAGACCAACGGCGCCCACTGCCAGAAGGGCATGGTGCACTCCATCAACGCGTAAGTGGGCCATCATCCCTCCATTAAACCCCCAATCTACCAGCGACAACGGGATGGGCGGTATCCAGCGCTTCCATTTTTGCTTGGGTGCTTTAATGGATGCTCCCCCGCATAACCAACCAACAAGCGACCGACGCAAATTCTCGGCAGCGCATCCCGGCTGTAGACGGATTTAGCGGCCTGCATCGAGGCGGAATTTTTTTATCTAATGTCCTATTTTTACGCACATATTTTACAGGCCAACAACTGGCAATACCCACCAGGTCTACAAGGAGAAGGCCGCGATCGCGTCGAACAGCACATCTCCATCAAGCGACATTCCCGGTGGCATCCCCAATGGCGGAGTTCGCCAGGTCAACGTGACCGTCGCTCCGGGTGGCGATCTCAAGTTCGTGCCGAACAACATCGTCGCGCCGCCGAAGACGGTCGTCCAGTTTAGCTTCAACCCCGCCGTAAGTTCAAGCGCGAATCATGCGGTTTTTAGGTCCTCCTCCAGTCTTTGCAGGGATTCTGAGCCTTCCTGAATTGCTTGGCTACACCTTATTTTTGAATTGTGCCGCCGCTGGTGGAGCTCCTCCACTGAACCTCACTAACACCGAGTGATGATGATGATCAGAACCACTCCGTTGTGCAATCTTCTTTCAGGGAGCCGTGCCAGCCGCTCCAGGATGGCTTCAGCAGCGGTTTCATCCCCACCAAGGTGACGCCGTCGGGAGTCCTGTTCAACGTCGAGGTCAAGGACACCAAGCCAGTCTGGTTCTACTGTGCTCAGACGACGAAAACGCACTGCCAGGCCGGCATGGTTGGCAGCTTCAATGCGTAAGTGCACCCTCCTATCTATCCAGCTGTATTGGACAATGCTTTTTCTCTCTTCACCCACGTAAAGACACGATTTTGACCTCTTCACCTCGGAAAACATACAGTCCTACCCAAGGCGACAACACCCTCGAGGCCTTCATCGCCCTGGCCGCCACCGCCCCGCCCAGCACCCTCCCACCTAACGCACCCCTCGGCGGCGTCATCACCGCCAACGGCACGCCCATCGCGACCTTCAACGGCAACGTGCTCAACCTCCAGACCCTCGACAAGGGCGTCATCGACCACGTGCCCAAGCCCGGCGAGAACATCTCCGACACGATCTGGAACCTCGCGGGCGGCAACCAGCCCCTGAGCTACAACTGGTCCCCCTCCCTGACCGGCCCCGGCGCCGAGTACCTGCAGTTCCTCCTCGTGCTCGAGAACCTGATCCTCGAGGTCCTCTGGGACGGCTTCGACAAGCTCAAGCGCCGCGGCGCCTGGTCCGGCCTCTACCCGCACTCCATCGTCAGCACGATCGGCACCATGGCGGCCCAGGCGCTGGTCCACCGCTCCTCAACCACCGACTCGCTGCAGCACTACTCGCAGACGATCCCGCAGCCCTGCACGTACAAGTACCCCGCCGACAACCTCGACGCCTGGCTCGCGACCGTGCACTCGCTCCTCGTCGCGAAATCCGCCGTCTGCACCGACATCATCACGATCCTCTCCGCCTCAGACCCGTGGATCGTCCCCGTGCTGGCCACCCAGATCGGCTCCACGTCCCGCATGGCCGCCGTCGTCAACATGATGCAGAACCACAAGGCCTCCGCGGCACCGCGCGAGGCGCTGCTGCCCTCGCGGCTGGCGTACTCGTACGTGATGGAGAACTACGTGACGAGCTGCCCGACCCCCCTGGGCGGCACCACCATCGGCGCGCAGGCCGTCTTGCCTCCGCTGGTGTTCACCGAGAAGAAGACGCTGGGCTCCGACAGCGTCACGGCCGTCACGGTGGCGCTGCCGAAGGACGCGCCGGAGAACGTGTGGATCGCGTGGATCGGCGCGTGGGGCTCGCTGACGTTCACGCCGGTGCGCAAGACGGACGGGTTCTCGACCGTGCCGGCGGGGATGTACGGGTACCTGTGGGCGGTGCTGGTCACGCAGCAGAATGTGAAGCTGCAGGAGGTGGCGAGCGTGGCTATTGCGGGGCCGGAGCCGATTTGGGTTGCTGATCCTACCTGGTCTGATGGGTCGAACTGATGAGTTTGGTTGTTGAAGGCGCGGTTTCTGGTTGCACTTGAGGTGTTGAGTTTTTTTCTCCCCTTCTCTCCTTTCTCGTAAGGATTTTGGGTTCTCATGTTTTTTTTTGGTTGGGTAAAATGATGATCTCACTCACCGTTGCTGGGTTGTATGTAGATGATGATGATGATAGGAAAGGGAGTACCCAGCTGGGAGCTGAGGCGCAATCGGTTTGGGTTATATATAATGTCTACTAGCTTTAGACTGTCGCATCTACTTTATTGGACTCCTTCTCCATCTTTGTGTACTATTTGCCTAAACCCTTCTGTATGCTTCTCCAATAGCTGCGAGTGTTAGGTCGGCGATGCGGAATACTAATGCTTATTGCCTTGCGGTCGGCAATGTTTTGAGTGAATGGTGGAGTGGGTGGCGACTCGCCGACTGGGCTAGCCCTCTTTAATTTTAACATTACATTGGGGAGTTGTAGCGTCACTGAGGTCTAAGTACATTACAAGGCGCAATACAGTAGAATATGTCCCATTCCTCGGCGCTCGCCTTGTAGGTTCTCGTGGTCCTGCTTTCCCCAGGTGTGCCCCTTGCCTCGCGGGCCTAGTTCGCCCCTGTCAAATTTCCATCAATTCGTTGCCTTGTACCCTGTCCTTCGTTGCTTCTTCCTGCGGCAGCGTTCACGCTCGCATCCGCCTAGCGTCGCTGGGTCCGCCGTGGTTTCTTTCCCCGGAATATCGGAGGTGCCGTGCAAGAGATCGTCGGGGCGTTCCCCGGTCTGCGCTTCTTCCTTTGGTGAATACATCTCCGTGCCCACGTGAACCTTCATCGACAGGGTGCGTGGAGATCCCAGTGGCTGGAGAGGGAGCTGGAAGTCGCCTGCCAGAGGAGATTGGTGACGGTGTTAGCTGAGAATCCTCGATTTGTCTAGGACATTCACAATACTGACCGTTGTAGGCGATCAGGCTTGTATACGAAATCTGTGGCATTGCTTCTTGGGAGCCGCTGCTGCTTTGGTCGTGAGGGGTTGAATGTGATTGCTTCATGTCGGAATGGTCCGCAAGCTTGTCTCGTCTTGTCGGTGTTGGTTGGATGTGTTTCCCCGAGGAGTGTTAGAGAGGAGAGGATATCACGTCGAAGCATATCAAGTCTAACGCGACCTCGGGTCTAGCTTTATATAGATGCGGGTCCTAGCATATCCTCGAGGTTTTTTGTCTTTTATCTGAGCGAGAATGAAGCTCTTAGACCCGGCACTTTTGTCATATGCCTATTACGGGAGCCCAACGAATTCTGGACCGGTAGAAAGCATGATAGGGCTGCGCGAGAGACGATAGCCGACGGCCATTGATGTCCCTCTCCGTCTTTGTCTTCTAACAGCCAGGACCGGCGTGCCATGCATCGAGGACCGGTATCGTGAAAACAGCACTTTGCCAAGCCACTTTATTTGACCGATGGGGATAGGTGGCTTGCATGGGACCGTTGATCGCCGGTCTTCGGGGGTGCCTCGTCGGTACCTAACGCGCTCGCCTGCATGCATACCTTACCAATTCACGTGGACATCACAGCTGGACATCGCTGCGCGGATAGCTCTTTTCCATGCATATCAGATACCAGGTTCTTCAAGTTTCCACTTCCATTTCCGGGAGATGATTTGAATGGCAAAGCAGTCATCGGGTGCAATTCTGGCCGAAGCTGTTTCGTTAGGTGTTCGACTAAATTCGAATCCCAGGAATGTGCAGCATAGAAAGCCGCCTGCAATCTTCCTTGCGCTTATGTCCGCGTACATTTACATGTGGCCAATTTCGTGGCTAGGTGCCGTGCCTTCCTCTGAGGCTTCTTCACGCCTTGTCTGTGGGGAATGCGACGGTTCCGGTCATGACTCTCGTCGCAAGGCCAGCCTTGTGCAGCATGTCAGCCATGAACTTGGTCAAGGCAACATCCGACCCTGTTTTAATAGGCGTTGGCATTAGTGAGCGCCGGTACCACTCATCGACGAGGGAAAATCGGATGAAGCTTACCAGGTGGCCCGAGAACTCCCACCACCAATGGTAGGAACTCCTGCCGCTTGCTGACGCGCGATTGATACGGGATCTGGCCCACTGTGATCAGGTAGGGAGTGTGTTGAGTGAATATTATTCTCATCAAGCAATGTCTAGTGGAATGGGGCTCACCTGGGACCACTACCTCTGGACAGCCGGTCAACGGGGAGATGAAGTTCCGGTGGAAGCCACCGAGGCCCCTCCACGGGCCACTGAGAGTTGTGTGTTTAGTGATTAGCATTACTATGCGGAGACGGAGGGCTCTGCAGAGGGGACGTGACCGTAACTCAACTCTGTGTACTCATCGCGGTATTCGGGCTCTTCCTCGGAGATGGGTGCGATGGCGATGGTGTCTAGCCGCCCAGAACCAGATATGGGGAAAAATGTCTGAAGAAACCAGTCCTGGAAGATCTTCTTCCTCCCCATTGCAGCGTGATACTCCTCAGCCGTGACGTTCTCACCTTCTCCCCTTCTGGGTGTTAGTGATTGCTTGACTTGCTCCGGTCGTGCCGATACAAGAGGAAAGCCGCCGACATACCACCTAACATGGATAGTCGGATTGACTGATGGCGGCCTGCCAAACTCCTCCTCGTAGTCCGCTCGGAACTTCTTCGTGTTTTTCCACAGATCAAAGTTCTTGAGGTTCTTCATGGTTTTTTGCTGTGATTACGAAACGAGATTTAAGCATGGTTCGTTGGCTCGGTGGTGGCAAGGGGGGAAGGGAGGGGGAGGCAGGGAATACCTTGCCGACAAATTCGGCAATGCTTCCACCGTTTCCAGCAGGATCGTCTTGCTTCCAGAGACGATTGAGACTCAGCATCGTTACATTGGCTTGTGATGCTACTTCCAACTTGTTGAGGAAGTTATCCATGACAGCTCGAGCGGGTCCTGGCCCGTACAGGAAGTCCGAAATAACGACGATGGTTTTCACATTCTGGTTATCCGAAGGTGATGCCGGTCAGGCCTTTGTGATATTGACTGAACTCGATAATCGTGTGGGTTTATGTTGACTGACGGAGACGCTCCTGGCTATGGCGGTGGGCGAGATCCAAGCCGACGTAACCTTGTGGAGAATATCAACATCTCGCGTTAAGAAACCGAGAGTGTCGAGCGCGCTGTCCAGGGAAATTCGTTAGGAAAGGTACCATTGAGATCCATAGAGAATGGGTGTACTCACGTAGCAAGAGGAAATACGCCATCGACAGACAAAAGACCCCAACTGGTTCTAATAGCAAAGAGTCCTTGCATCGAGGCCGGATCTCTCAAGCTCCCCCCAGCTGTATGCCGGTTAGTCAAACAACCAGAATAGCCGAGTCCCTTCCCGCGACCCGACGAGGTTTGTACGCACTATCAGTGCCGACACTGAAGTCGAGGAAGTCGTAAGCTGCCTGAGCGGCAGCTCCGCCCGCCGTACTCCCCTCCGGAACTAGGCGGCCGTCGCCTCGCGGGTTGAAGGGACAGTGAAAGTCAACCCAGTCCGCAGTTTTGAGCTCTACCTCGGCGAACTGGCTCATCTTGGTTTTCCCCACAACGTCGACACCGAGGTCGATGAGTTGCTGCAAGGCGGGGGCAGTTGTGGAGCTTTCCGGGTACAGCTCCTCCCATGCACGAGCGGAAAGCGTCGTCTTGAGGCCCGCGAGGTCAATGTTGTCCTTGATCGAAGCCCGCAAGCCGGACAGCGGTTTGTCCGGGCTTGATGGCGCCACGTGGAGCCGGGACCGTATCCCGATGACGAGCCGGCTGCCATCGCTGCAGGGTAAAGGCTGGTATACCTGTGAACCCTCCACAGGCTGGTATGTGGAAGTGACAAAGGCTTCCTGAATGTCTGGGAAGAGGCGCCAGACGCAGTAGAAGCCGTCATCCCTCACGTAGTACGGTCCATCAGTGAGACTTCCGATCGGCATCACACCGAAGCTCACCTGCGACTTCCACGTGACCAAGAGTGACCGGCAATCCTCGCTGAGTGTAACTTCGGGTCCATCCAGCTCACGCAGGAATATGATGGTTCGCAGGAAAGCAAGCTCGAAGACATCGTCGTCCTGCAGCCAACCGTTGACCCGAGATTTCAACCATTCGTTGGTGACGTGGTGCTTGGGCGGGCGAAGCACAGTGCATGGACCGGCGGCGGTGGTGCTGGGCCTGAAAATCTCTGCCCAAAAATCAGCAGCAACCTGTTTGAAAAAGGCAGAATGAGCATGCGCATATGGCACCGAAAAGGCCTTCTTTATCCCTCTACGCGCCGGGTTGACACGTACCCTCTCCGCGAAGAACCAATGCTTCGCCAGCCTGAATCCAAAACCCATTGCCTCAAGAGAGCCTTAGCGATGAGCAAGTGAAGGAACGGTTGGGACGGAAGAAAATGAAAACAGGGCTGTGAAGGAGGGGACGGGGAAGAGTGAATGAAGGCATGATCGGGGAACTTGCGAGTTAATAAAAATTGGATCTGATGCAGTCATTGGGAGCACAGTCACTCCTCGCCGTCCTAGACGGGAAAAGTGCGACCGGCGAAGCTGCAAGGCTTGCAGATTCGGGAGGTGGGGCACCAGCTGTCGGGCACCGAAACTGCCTCTGGGATAAAGGCGTGGGGTTTCGAACCTGGGGAAAGCTGGCAGAGAATTGGCGGGGATGCCGGAAAAGCACCTGTTTTCACCGCCACTTGGTGCCTAACCTCCGCACTTGTGGTTATCTTTGTGGTACCGTCCAAAGCAGGCAAACCGCCCAGACATACGTGGACAACGGAAGAATCAGTCTGGGATACAAAGACACGTGCTCCTCCACCCCTCCCCCACCTTCCCCGCTGAGGTGTCATCATCACAACGGTCTCGGTCTCAACTCTTGGACCCTGCTGGCAGATCCAGCCGGCCGAAGCAAGCAATGTCCTTCCCTCTGCTGCCTAATAAACGACAAGGGGAGGTTCTCAAGGAGGCATCCGCTGTGCTCGAAGCTATCGGTCAAGTCGGACTCGCCGAGGCACTCTCCGAGCTCGTCCCAGCGGATGACCAAGGAACATACCTGGTCTCAAATGTTTCCGACGTCTTGACTCACAGCAAGGACAACAGCACATCGACTCGCCGAACTCCGCTGGACTGGTGCGTTTCAGGGTCCTCGGACCCAAGGGAGGCTGCACCAGACGCACAGGAAGCAATCTCAAGAATATTCTTTGATGCACCAACATCATTCTTTGATACTCCCCCAGCATCACTCACCGCGCCAGCGGTCGACTACCAGGCACACCCATCCATGCTAGATTACCTTGCGCTGGACTGGACCGATGATCCCCCATCTAGCGTGTACACTGTCTCTCCCCCGTCTCTGATTCCGGATCGGCCGGTCGAGCTTGACGGCTTTCGGACGCACATCCCTGATGTCCACGTAGCATTCGGGAATGAGATCAGTGCTCGGGCTGCTTTCGCAACACACGTAGCGGGCTTGGCTACACTAGGCGGTCACCTTCACACAGCCATCGACGGGGGACACGACCACGAGTTTCGCGCTGTCTTGAGCCGCGGGGGGTACCCCGGGCATGCTCTTCGGCCACTGCTGCTATCTGCCCCGGACGAAAAAGATGCGCAGACGGAAGCGGACCAACTGGACAGGGCCAGACTTCACCGGAAGCTTGTCAAGAAAGGCCGGGGGGAACGACGAGGGGTGGAGACACGAGTGACCAAGCACCGCCCGACCACAGACCTAAAAGCAAAGGAAGAAACAACCTTGACCCGTGGCTTAAAGGCGTGCATGCGATGTCATATCTACCGCATCAGAGTATGAACTGTTCAATACGATACCCTCTCATCCATCTCACGGTCTTAAATCTTCTAACTAGCGGTGCATTCAGTGCTTCCCGAACGAGAAGGATCCTCAGGCGACATGCCTGACCTGCCTGCTTGCGAAGCCGACCATGTGTCGGCTCCCGTGCATTCGGACTAAGATCACCGATATCCCGCTTTTCCGGACTGGTGGGTACATTGCGCAAGAAACATGTAACCACTCTTTCCACTTTGCTAAGAGAACATTCTGCTGGCACAGGATCTACGCCGGACTTCATATGGTCAAGAAGATGGCTCGGCGGAGGCCTAAAGGACATCAGCACGTGGCAGTGCAAGGATACCAGGTTTGTCGATCTGACGCAAGATCACGGAGATGCCACAAGCATCAAAGTCGCCGTTAAAAAGTTCACTCCGATGATGGGAGATGTCTTGAGCGGCCACTGGTTGGCGAAAGACGGCACTACACGGTCGCTCCACTTCGCCCCGTATGCCCTAGCAGACGTCCAGCAAACCAGCGCAGAGCTAAGGCGGCACATCGCGGAAACGGCATCACAACACGTGGAGGCATTTTCCCGCGGTAGGTCTGAGATCATGGCCAAGACGTTCGCAGTGATCCTGGCCGAAAGGGAACACAACAAGGTGGGTGATCATTTTGCCCTCCTTCGGTAGACCAGACCTTAGACTGGCTCGCAAATTTGTTGGTTGACGGAAAGAGAATCGAGCAGCTCCTCTACGACACGCTCCAGCTCTGGGTGGCAAGTCGGTTGATCGAGAAGCCCTGGCGAGTGTGTGGCGACGAGACGCTCGAGCACGATATTTCCGATCCGAACCACCCTCACTGGGACGAGGACAGCCCGTACTACGCCCACATCCCCATCACTCCAGTCATGGACATGCAACTGGACCAGATAGTCATCAAGACCATAATGATACCCCTCAAGAAGTCCGTCCAGAGGCAACTCCAAACCATGGTCGAAAAGAAGGACCCGGGCCATTGGTTTGTGATCTATCTCTGCTCCTTCGTCCTACTCAACAACTACGAGATCGCGACCGCCCACGATCGCGGGTTCGCACTTCGACACTCTCTGCACACTCGCTTCTCCAATTACCCGCTTCTCGAGGGCTTCCATCTGGGCGCGAAGACGCTGCTTATGTACTTCCACTACTGCTGCAAGGCCGACGAGCTCTTCAAGCTCGGCTGGTCGCCGTCGCCGTCGCCGTCATCATCACCCTCATCGTCATCGCCAGGCGGTCTGCAGCCGGATACCAAATCGGCAAAGCTCAGTGAGGGCCAAAAGCGGTACATGGGAGAAGTGGCGGAGATCATTCGAGCCGAAGGCAACAAGTGGAAAGCCTTGAAGACCTCGCAGGAATGCGATGCTGCCGACTACTTCGTCGCCCAGCTGTTCGACCACGAGTGGGTGCCCACTCACGCGCCGCTATGAAGAGTGGTGCCGGTTCAAAACTCACACCTGGCATGCTCGAGACGGAACCTGAGGGACGTCGCAGGACACGACCGGCTGATGCTTGGGCATGCCTGCATGATCACCCTGGCGCTTCAACATCCACAAACGCAATTCACTGGCAACTTCTGGGGCGCGAATCGCGCCTGCGACCAAGACAGCTGAGAGGAGGGAGAAGAAATGAATGGATTCGTCAAACTACCTAAAGTATGAGAACTAAAGAGTTATCTGGTCGATACATTGGGCAATTTCTCAAGCTCATCAATCTGACATCAGGGCGCGCACGCTGATAGGCCAACAACATCAATCCACGAGCCCCCCCCCCCCACGTAAATCGAGTGGCCCACTAACCATGGCCACAGCTCTGAACTGGCGGCGGCATGGGCTGCGGAGGTGCGGGTTGCGGATCAGGCTGCGACTCGTCCGGGTCCAGCACCCACTGCTGCCTCTCCCTCTCCTCCTCCCCCAGGTCCGCATACACCCTATCCATCGCCATCTCCAAACCCCTCGGCATCTTCCACGCCATCTCCGGATGTCTAAGCCACAGGCGTACGAGGTGGCGCCTCGCCTCGGAGCCACCGTCGAGGAACGCGTCGCGGCAGTGCAGGACCGCGTGGTTGTTGACGTAGCGAAGGTCGCCCTTGCGCATCGGCACGACGACCTGGTGTTTTTCTGCGAGGAAATGCACGGCGTCGAGGGCTTCCGCTTGGGCTTCGGTGATGGGCGGGATCCCGGCCGTGCGCGGGGTGGAGGGCGAGCCGGTGAGGATACGGCGGGAGAAGTTCATGATTATTCTGTCGTCGTGGTGGAAGAGGAGGGGGCGTTGGTGGTAGGGCGGGTCGCGACCGAAGCTGTTTTTTTGCGGGGCGCCGATGTGAGAAATCGGAACATTGCAAAGGAAGCCAAGGAACGGGTGGGAGGTGATCTGATCTTTGCCCCTCTTTTTTTGAACTTACGTATCGAATGTCCAGTCGTCAGCCGCGAGCGTGTGAATCAGGTCAGGCCGCGTCGCGGCGAGCTCGTTGTACACGGTCCAAGCCGAGGCGATGATGCTGTTGCCGCCGTGCGCGGCAAGGCCTCGGGTTTGCAGGGCGAGCACCTCGCAGAAGACGTCATTGTGGAATGGCTGGGGGAACACGTCGAGCGTCCGCGAGTTAACCGAAGGGAGAGCCCAAGAGGAGGGCAGAGAGCGACAGCAGCGGCTGCCCCTGAATACATACCTGTGCGAGGTTGGTGTATACGGACTCGCGAAGTTCCGTGGGCACATTGGGGTCGGGGGCATCGCGGATGTGCACTGGTTGCCACCAGCATGGTTAAAGCCAGCGTCGGCAGTGCTTGGAAGCGGGGATTGCCTGCCTACCTATCATGGTACCCCATTGATCTTGTCTGCCCCAATGCGGAGCGACGTAGCTCGACACGCCAAGGAAGGCGATGACGTGGTCGGCATCATCAATGTCATCGTTGTCCAAGCCACGGATGACGATGAAGCCCCTTCCATAATGGAGTTCATGGCCAAGCGACTTCATCACCACGCCGAGTGTCGGGAGAGGGAAGGTCTCAGGGGTGACGTCTCTGGCGTGGAGGCCGAGGCCTTGGTCGAGCGTACCCGTCGGTGGTTAGTGTTATTCGTCATCAGCAGACCCGTGTCACTCGGCCCGGCCCTTGACGCCAACCTACCCTTGAAGTGCTCAACGGCCCGGAAGACCTCGTTGATCTGATCATCAGTCAGTGCGAAGATGAGTTCCTCCTTGGCCAATGTGTCGCACGTCCACGCCAGAGGAGAATCGAGTCGCGCAGGCCAGCCATCGGGAACCGCTCTGGGTAGTCCAGGCAGCTTGGCCCTCTCCACTGAGCGCCTCAAGTACTTTTCGTAATTGGGCTCCCAGTAGATGTCGGCGGAGCGCGTTTGTGGCTGATGATGACCGAGAGTGTGGCTAGGCAGCGCATACCTGCCCCGAAGGCTCTTGGGGATGTAGGCCACACGATTAGAAATCGTCTCGACAGCTGCCATGATTGTTGTTCGTTCAGGAGGCAACAAAATATCGAGATGTCTCAATTGGAAAGCTGACCTACCCTCCCAAATGCCTGCTATATCTACCTGCTACCTGTGTCCACAAGATTCTGGGGGGTCATCACTCTCAACTGCCTGGTTGAGCCTCACCCCCATGGAGGCCATGGCGTGACAGGGAAGCATCAAGTCGGGACTTCAGTTTTCGCATAGACGGAATGCAATAAACGTGGCCGCGTGTCGAAGCGGAATTACTTTAGATCACAATATGCGGCTCAGAAAGGCACCTGGCAAGCGGACATTGTTAAGTGCTCGGCTCGAATGGCCATCCTGGGATTTAAGGCTGCCACACCCTTCACGAAAACAGCCAATAGGCCGGCAAGTAGGTATCAATCATACACACAGTTTTGCAACGTAATACCGCACCTGCGTGCGCATCGCGGGAGATGGAACTTCTCCCTCGCAAAGGTTCAACGCCGGCGCTGATTCGATGTCCATGAGCCTGTGACCTGCACGTGCGCAAAACGTGTAGCCACTCGAGCAGTATTCGTTCGCTTGGAAGTTGGGGGTCATGACTGCCACACCTTGGAGGGAAAGCCAATGACCTGCCATTTCTTTATCTCCGCGGGCCACGACGCGCATTTCGCAAACGTAATCGTATTCATTCAGACGGCCAGCGGCAATCGGGAATGCCGGCTGGCTCTCTATCTCGGCACAAGGAAGATACCAGACCAATACCTACTGAGACGTACTCGCAGCTTTCCAGCGAAGAATTCACTTAGAAATTAGTAGCGGGAACCGTGGCCAACTGAGATGTTAGGAGATTCGACTACTATGGTAGGTATCTTGCTCAAGAGCCGCACAACCCGAGTTCGGTAAACCGAGTCTATCTCTTTTAACTCTGTTTCAGTGCTTCGCCAGACTTACATTAGAGGCCTTATCGAGCACAAATAACTCTTAATATCTCTTTCGAACTTTCCTTAGGTAATGAGTAGATAGTATCTCAAGCATGGGTTGGCTAATACGATAAGAAGGTCTCCGGCCGACGGAGACGAAGGCAAAGAGGATCAGGGTCCATGGGGCAGTAGCCATGATTGGTAACTCGATGGCATCGTAACTTGTAGGCAACCGCAATTGCGATACACATCGTAGGACGCCGCTAGCTCTCGGAAGCGCTCGCAAGTTTGGGTGTTGAAGCTATTAGAGTGACTACTACTATGTTCTGCCGATGGTCTTGCCACGCAGATCAAGATCGTGACGGTGGCATACACTTCTAGCTCTTCCATTCACTTCGTTTCGGTCGTTTCTGTAGGAACAAAACACGTTGCCTTGTTGCCTAACAGTAGGCACCTGACCATAAGACTCAACTATCGAATCTTCCAGGCAGTTCAGCAATTCTTTCATGAATTCTAGTGCGAAACGTCGTGGTTCCCATACGAACATATTAATAGCTGCTCACTCAACTCGCCGTCAGCGTCTCAGAATCCAGCATGGCGAACTCGCAACTTCGAATAATTGGCTCGAGGCCGGTGACCGGCCCATGTTCCGGCCGCCAAACCGACCCAGTGCCGAAACAATTTCAAGGATCGTCTGGGTGGCGGCGCAGTGTTGACGGGTCCCCGAACCGGGCCGGGCCCGCCTCGGGTGATGCGGAGGCAGCACCCGCGACTCTGTGACTAACACGCACCCTTTCCCGGCACGATTGGCACGGGTCGTCAACGATCACTTCGTCTCGTACGCCACAGAGGCGTCTACTGGCTCCCTATACAGCGCCACTCTTCTGGAGCTCTTCCACATGAGACAGGCACCTTGTAGGGCAGATCAGGCCAGCCTGGATAAACCGGAGAAGTCATCGAAGCCCGTCGCCACGGCCCTGTCTTTAAATGGCTCGTAAATGCAGCCCGAAGCAAGGGGGGAAACACAGGCATTCTGTGCCGCTCTGTATCACGCATTACACACGAACACTACAGACTCATACCTGGTCTACCATTACAGTTACCCGATTGAGTGGCTGGACCACTCATCACTCATTACTCACGCACTCATCATCAGGAGTGCATAAATACCCGCGGCCCATCCTACCTCCCACATTTTGAAAACCTCTTCTCTCTTTTCTTCTCTACCACCCGCACCACACTCTTTTAATATTTAATATCTCACCGCCGCCGTCCATCGTGAGCCGGCTCAGCGCGGACCTCCTCGTCGCCCTCCCCTGCCTGCCCTCCCATCCTCATCTTCCTCCTCTTCCTTCCTCAATATGATGCATTGCACAGCCAATGATATCGACGTCAAGATAATCTGGAAGGCCGACAAGCCGTCTGACCCCGCGCACGCGGCGGACCTGGTCCACAGCGCGTACAAGACGGCGGTCAAGGCGATGGAGGGCAGGCACGGCGACGAGGATGTTACTACGCTCGTGATCCAGTGAGCATCAAGTTCTTCTTCCTCCCCATACTTTAGCCCCCCTGCCCTTTTCTTTTCCTGGTTCCCCCTTCTTCGCTCCCACCTCTCTTCGGATTTTGTTACCTGCCCAGCTACCTCCCAAAGCACCTTCCAATCCCTCCACGCTGTGTGAAACCCCTCCCTCCCTCTCATCACCCTAACTCGACAGACCATCCCAATTCGAACCCAAACTCTCACCAAACAAAAGCTGACGCTCACCGGCTTTCCTTTCTCCTCCGTAGATCCGACGTCCTCTACAGCAGCCACCTCGGCTCGCACATCCAAGCGGCCTGGCAGACGGGCCGTTTGCGAGGCCACGGCAAGTTCGCGAGCGGCGTCGGCTTCCTGGTCGGAGGGCCCGACATGGGCGTCAGGGACGCGCGGTCGAACGGCGAGTTCTACACGGACGACGAGGACGAGCACCACGAGCGCATCTGGCCGGAGGGGGCGGCGGTCGATGGCGAGGGGGGGTACTTTGTGGGTGGGAGGCCGAGCGAGGCGGTTAGGAGGGATGAGCTTGATAGGGCGTTGAAGAAGGGGCGGCGGTGGGTGGTTTGAGGGTTGTTGACGGGGGTGAGGGGTGAGGTGGGAGGTTGGAGGCGGGAGGTGAGAGGTGTTGATGAGGAAAGAGGAGGGAAAGGGAGAGGCGAGGTGGCCGAGAGAGGAAGGCGTGGAGTTGGGAGAGAGGGAGGGCGAGTCGGCGGTGGAGCTGTTGGAGCGGAAGGTGGAGGGAACGAGCAGTTGAAAAAAATACAGAAAAGATAAGAAGAGGAGGGAAAGCAGTACGTCGAGTGGCGCGAGAGGAAGAGGTGGAATGGTGTGAGGGATGGTGCTGGTTGGCGGATGAGGACAAGAGTGGCGCAGAGCGGCGAACAGGGGACGGCGCGGACCCTTCGTCTGAAGAGGTCACTTTGGGTGGGCGCAAAGAAGAAGACCGAAGACAGGCTGGTGAGGAGAGAGTGGAGACAGAGGGCAGACGGCGAGGGGACTGCGGAAGAGCCATGAGGCGAGGGGCCCACGACGGGCGGATACGGCGGGTCGGGGGGTTGGCAGAGGGCAGGCGGGGAGGGGAGCGGGCAGAGCGGTTGCGGACTGGGGAGCAAACGGAGTTACGGCGCACGGGAAAGAGAACGGAGAGCGGACGGAGGAACGGACGGGGGCAATGAAGCGTCGCTACACGCCGAGCTCCTGCTGGGCCTTATTCTGGGTTTTATCACACTCTTTTACACCATGGGATTTTTACACACTTTTTTTTCCCACACTCTTTTCAGAAACCTTTTCACACACTCGTTTCATACGCTCTTTTTGACACTATTGTGGACACAACACTCTCTTTTTCACTTACTCATTTTCCCCATTACACACTCATTTCTGGGACGGAGTTTCGAGGAAGGAGTTCATGGAGGCGGGAGCATTGCTTGGAGTTGTAGGAGGGGAACGGAGGCACATAAGGCGACCAGGCGCGGGACAGTGGCGGCGTCCGCGCCGGAGCCTTCCGGAGACATCGGCGTTCAGGTCCTGGTCGGGTCGGGCCGGGTTGGGAACGGTCCAGTCACTCTTTTCAGGCGTCTGTACGATATTGTATGATAATGAGGGAACGATAACGATTGTACGATATTGGGTCTGGCGGCACATACTTGGGTGGGCGGTGGACGGATAGGGGCAGAAGACAAGGGGGGAGGGCGATGAAGCGTGGAGGCATGGAGGAGGTGGTGGTGATGGCGTCGCTTTCACGCCGAGGCCCTGCTGGGTTTATAGTCACTCCTTTGTTGGGATACGGCGTTCTAGGAGGCATTTTGCTATTCGGTATAGACAGGGCGGGCGCCTGCAGAGGCTGAAAAATACTACGACGTTCGTTTCCTCAGATTTCCGGCATTGAGAGTTTGTGGTGTGCTTCGCGTTGATCTACAGGGTCGGTGCAAGCAAGTGGTTGTTGGTCTCGACCCGCAGTTAGCGCTGTTGCTGCTGCCTGTTGTGGGACTGATGATTTCGCATTCACCCACCAGCTCAATCTCCTGTCCTGTCACCTTCCAGGACTGCACACGCAACCTGCATCCCGCACCCAGCTCGCCCTTTTTAACTTAACTCACATCCAGTGCATCGAGCCCGTCTGTCTCCCGGCACAGAAATGACGTCTCCCCTCCCACTCGTTAGCATCCATCCCGCCACCGGCGTCCCGCATTCGCACACCGCCATCTGCCTGCACGGCCGCGGCTCCTCAGCGCGCAGCTTTTCGACCTCGCTGCTCCAGCTCTGGACAGACGCGAAGGGACGCACTCTACAACACGTGTTCCCTTCCTTCCGATGGGTGTTTCCACAAGCGGCGAAACCCGGCAGCTACGCTGTCGACAATCCGGTGGTACTGCCGCCTGATGATGTCAGGTACCAGTGGTTCGACATCTGGGACAAGGACGACCCTGCATCGGTGGAAGAAGTTCAGGCGGAGAGACTGAGGGAGAGCGTGGCAGCTATTCGGGACGCCATGTCTATGGAGGTGGAAAACCTGGGTGGGAGGTGGGAGAGGATTGTCTTGATCGGGTTCAGTCAGGGAGGCGCGACGGCTGCGCATGCACTGATCAATCTTCGGATTCCCGCCTCCGTTGGCGCGGCTGGATTGAGACATGACGACCAATCAACGCCGAGGCTGGGGGCGTTTCTTGGTCTACCCTGCCGCATGCCGTTCCCCGGACGGACACTTGATGAGACGCGCGCAGTCCTTGGACTGACATCCCATGAGGGAGGCAATGACCCAAATGATGATGCCGATGTAGGCATCTTGGGCACCACGCCCGTGCTACTCGAGCACTGTGCCGACGACAAGCTGGTCGAGGTTGAAGAAGGGAGGACCCTGCACGACACCCTCACGGGATTTGGAGCGAGTGTTGCCTGGAGGGAATACTCCGAGGGAGGACACTGGTTCAATTCTCCAGCGGGGTTGGATGACGCCGTTGAGTTTTTGCGGACCCATGTTCCAGGAGTCGCGACCAATGCTCGTTCATAATCGTCATCTAGTGCGCGAGAGCTTACTTTCTTTCAAAGGCGACAGGGAGATCGTATACCCGACGCTTATAAGAAGATATCTCGACAGGACGACACTACTGCGTGCAGGTTATTATTCAGCTACGCCCTTCGAGGGGGTGCACAACAGCTAGCGTGGTCATCAAAATCCACCCGCGATTAGTGATGCCCGTCTTTACTAATTGGTACCTAGGTAGTCCCGACCCTTGCAGTCCGCAATTTATTAAACCTCACTGCTCCGGTGCCAAGCCGATACTTTCTTCGGGGAGCTCTTCAACGCCAAAGCTCATCTAGCGACCTTTCAATTGACGCCTTCACAATCACATTACAATCCCAAAAGAAAGACAAGCCAAAGGTCCGGTGTAGGTAATCATGAAGGCCCTCGTGCTCACGACCGCAACCCGCGAGGTCAGCGTTAAGGAAATAGCGAAACCGACGCCAAAGTCGAACGAACTGCTCATCCGCGTCCACGCCGTGGCCCTAAACCCCGTCGACTACCTGTACGCAGCCAACCCGACCGCGGCGCAGGAGCAGCGCGTCGTCGGGACGGACTTCGCCGGCGTCGTCGTCGCTGTCGGCGAAGGACTGAAGGGATTGTCGGAAGATGACCCACGGACTAAGGTTGGGGCCAGGGTAGCTGGTTTTCTGCAAGGAGGTGAGTTAATCATAACTGCGATTTTTTGCTCCCCTTCAAGTCGACCTTGACCGGGAGGGCGGGACGCGTGAGGTTGCAACGATTCTGACATGTTGGTCCATCCTCCTTCCAGCATGCTCTACCAACGATCGACCAGGAGCCTTCGCGGAGTTCATCACCGCGGAGTGGGATCTGGTCTGGGCTGTGCCGGACTCGCTCAGCCTGGAAGAGGCTTCGGCGGTCAGCATGTGCGGCCTCACAGCTGCGCAGGCTGTGTTCACTCGTCTGGGACTCCCATCCCCATTCCAGCCCGCAGACACAGACCTTGTCGAAAGAGACCTACCACATCATAGCGGTAGGATCAACGTCCTGATCTACGGCGCCTCGACTTCCCTGGGTCTCTACGCTGCTCAGATTGTGCGGGCTGCGGAGCGGACTCTGAAGAAGAGTGGGCACGAACAGACCTCTATTCGGCTGATTGGGGTCGCGAGCAAGGGCAAGCACGGCTTACTGAGAGACGCGCCGTACGGATATGACGTGCTCGTCGACTATCGCGATGATGGCTGGGTCGAGAAGGTCAGAGGCGAGGAAGGGACAGGCGGCGAAGGGGTGCATCGGGCGCTTGACTGCATTTCCGAAGGCACGACTCTAGAGAAAATAGACGCGACCCTGACAGAAGGGGCAAAGCTGTCGGTCGTCAGGGGCCCTGCAAGGGGAGGATACGACGTGTCCAAGCTGCGGACGAAGCCAGTTTACGGGGCTGTATGGGAAGGTCTTGGAGTTGAGATCGGATACCTTGGTGAGTTCAACGCCCTATTATTTTCTCGTCCGCTCGTCCTGCTAGCATTATGGACAAGTAACACTTACTGATTTGCTAACTGACTAATTTGGATGAGCAATTTCAGGCACCACCTTCCCAGCGAATCCAAATTCGCGCGCCATGGCTGCCAGGTTCTTCGAGTGGCTCAGCCAAGGAGCCGAGACGGGAACAGCTCTGCTCCAGCCGAATCCGATCCGCATCATGCCGGGCGGTCTGGAGCGGATCCCGCAGGACGGGTTTGCACTGCTTGCCTCGCCCCTCGTCTCGCAGAGGGGCGCAACTGGTGGGAGGAAGGAGGAGTATATGCGACCTATCAGCGGTGAGAAGCTCGTGTATAGAATAGAGTGAGGCTGTGACTGGTTATGAGGAGTGGTTATATACTTTTTGCTACCCCGATATGCGAGGTGAGTGAGTGGGAGGGGCGGGCCAAGGAAGCCCATATATACAAAATAGGCCAGAGCAGAGAGCATCAGTCGTTATAATATGCAGCCATCGTTCCACGCGTTCCATACAAGGTAGTAACGCCGTGCCTACACGGGCGACTTCGTCCCCGGTCCAGCCGGCTCAGCACCCAGCAACAGCTCCATCCCCGGATCGCCCTTCTCCATCGCCCGGCGATACGCCTCCCTCTCCCCGATCCTCTCCAAATACCTCAGCAGGTTCGGGTAGGCCGCCAGACTAAACCCGGCGAAGTACCTCATCGTCGTAAGCGGGAACACCACCATGATATCCGCGGCGGTAAACTCCTTCCCCGCAAGCCACTCGTTCTCCCTCAGCCGCTCGTCCATCATGTTCAGCGCCCTGCGCACCCTCTCCTGCGCGACATTCGCTATCTGGCCAGCGCCTTTTCCTCCTCCTTCGCTCCCGGACGGGGCGGACGGGGCTGGGGCGGCGCCGCCCATGAGCCGTCCGACGCTGGGCATCAGGCTGCCGTTCGCCCAGTGGAACCAGAACAGGAAGTGCGGGTAGTCCGGGTGCGACGGGGGCAGGATCAGGCGGCCGCCGCCGTGCCGCTGGCAGATGTACTCGACGACGGCCCCGCTCTCGGCGAGGGTGAGGTCGCCGTCCTGGATGATGGGGGCGGCGCCAGCTGGGTGGAGGGCTTTGTATTCGGGAGGGGCGAGGAGCGGGGCGCGCCGGTAGGTTTTCAGCTCGTGGGGGATGTCGAGCTCCGAGCAGAGCCAGACGACTCGCTCGGACTGGGAGACGTGGAGGTGGTGGACTGTGAGGACCATGGTTGCGTTGTGATTGAGGTGGATTTATGAGGTTGATGAGTACTTGGTTGGCGGGAGGGAAATTATCGGTTACGCATGAAGGATACCTGGTAGGGTTGCCGGGTATGAAAATAGGTATAGAAGTTTAGGGTAGGTAGGTGGAGGTGGCAGAAGTTCAGGGTAAGTAGTAAGTGATAGTTTGTCAAATGAATAGGGGATGGGTCACCCCTTGAGAAATTTGGAGTCGGGGACTTCCAGGTTTTAACTCTCCCGTGAGGTTTCACGTTCGTCCGAAAGACATGAAAGACGACGTGCCCCGAAAGAACGAGTACGATAGAAGTTGAAAAGGTAGCTGTGTTTTCCAACGAAGAGGGCTTCAGCGTGGACGAGCTGCGGTAGTATCTGGTTGATGGAGCCGTGCGGTGTCAGTGGTCCAGCGGGAGTTCTCGGCACCGAATATTGATTTCAATTGCAGTTGGAAGTTCATGTTTGACTCACGACCTGCGTCGGGACAGGAGTCGCCGCCCCGGTGCTTCCGGTGCTGCCGCCCGGCATGATTCCACATCTTCTAATTAATCCCCTTATCCCCATGGAGGTCCTGGTGTTCGGGGCCTGGAGCTCTCCGGGGCGGGGAATGATGAAGACGTACGTTCTGGATGTCCGTTGGCTCTACCAATTTCTCCTTAAGTCGAATCCGAATCGCTGGCACATGGCCTGTTCATCGTTGCCTTCATGCGCTGCAGGAAGTCCTAAAGTCCAGTCGTCAGCATACATAGCAGCCGCCAGATCGCGCCGCTCGCTGGTTGGTTGCTGCAGCCATTGGTGAATTTTTGGCCACCTGGGTGCCTAAATCCTGCCGTCCCCCCACAACATCATCCGACCGCCCCTCATCATCTTGACTCTAGTCTCCAGAACTCTAGGACAGGACAACGGAGATGAATCGAGTGGAATCACGAAGCCTTCATCTGGAAAACTCGCCACTACCATCAACATCAACGATGTGCGAATTCTCCTTCCCATTCCTCACCCTCCCCACAGAGCTCCAGCACGAGGTCCTCGTAGCGGTAGTGCGAGCGCGGGGCGTGAAGCGGGGTCTGCGTCTCCGCCTAGTGTCGCGCGACTTCGCGACGGCAGTGACCGAGGCGCTCTACGACTCGGATCTTCTCGAGGCCGGCATCCGCAATCCCGAGGATGATTCCTCCAAGAAACAGCCTCCTGGAGACCCGACGACGGACAATCCCAAACACCCCTGGACCGACGACGCGGATGACGCGGTGGTGCGATTCGCCGCCAACGCCGGGTCCAGGCAGATCTATTGTCGCGCCGAGTGGGCGGGCGGCCCGGAGTTCTGGGCGGGGTACCTGACGCACCGCTCGCTGGCCCGCAGCAAGCCGCTGACGCCCGCGCTGCGCACGCTGAGGCAGGTCGCTGAGTGGGTCGTGCGGTACCGTCTCGAGCGCCGCATTTCACCGGCTGAGAGAAGGGCACGGGAAGGAACCTCCCAGGGAGCTTCGCCAAGTGAGGAGAAGGAGAAGCCCAAGGAGAAGGAGGAGTCCGATGAGCTATCGCGGCCATCAACAACGGAATTGGATACACACGATACCGAGGAGGTCAAGAAATGCATCGCCGAGCTTTCCCGCCTTCGCATATTCTGCGGGATGCTCTCCCGCTGGTTCGACCTCGTTCTCAACCCCAGACACGCCACCACCGAGGCCGTGGACGAGAACTCGTCGGACTTCCGCTTCTCCCTCCTCGCGGCGGCCGCGTACCTGGGCGAGAAGCAGCTCGTGGTCGATCTCTTGCCGACCAAACCCGGCGCCGGGGTCAGCCGTAATTACGAGAAGTGAGTCCAAGTTCAATCCCCTATGCCTCCCCAACAAGGCCATTCAACAGTCAACAAGCCAACCATCATCATCACTCAATAAAACAGCGGACTCTTCCGCACCCCATTCGAAGCTGCCGCCCTAGGCGGCCGTCTCGATATTATCTACTACCTCCTACGCACCGACGGCCCAGAAACCGCCCCGGGCCCCTACTTAGCTCCCTTCTGGCGAGGCGACGTGCCCTTCCTCGCCGCGCGGGCCCGCCAGCCCCTCGCGGTGGAGTTCGGCCTCGAGCCCGTGCCCAAGCCGACCCGTTACATGAAGGACTGGCGCTACGACATCGCGAGGCTGGTCGCGTTTTGCAGCGACGTCGGGTCGCTGCGCAGCTGTCTCGTGTACGGCTCGGGCGGTGCCGGGTTCGGGTCTCCGCTGCGCAGCGGCAGTTTCCTACCCGACCAGCTGATTTTCGCAGCGGCGCGCGGGGACCTGGAGACCATGAGGTACCTGATGGCCGATCGAAAACCACCCGAAGAGAAAGTGAGAGCGAGGGAGTCGGAATTCGAGCACGGCGCGGGCGTGTCGCCCAACGGAAGGGAGGAGTACGCGAGCCACGCCGCCTGGAGCGGCGACGACGGCAAGTCGGGCACGCCGCCCGAGTACGGCGAGCCGCTGCGGAAGGCGGCGGCGCATGGACGGTTCGAGGCGGTCAAGTTGCTGATCGAGCGCGGGGCGGACGTGCCGGAGGAGGACATAGGCGGCGAGCTGCTGAAGTGTGCGGCGTTCGGTGGGTCGACGAGGGTGCTGGATCTGCTGCTGGAAGAGCACCGGCGGCGGTACAGGAAGGAAGACACGCGGTCCGTCTACGACGCAAAGCTGGGGGTGGTGGTCCGGGAGGCGTTGCTGAGGGCGCTGAAGCGGGAGCACGACGCGATGGTGCGCCGGCTGCTGGAGGTCGGGGAGCCGTTGGGCTCTTGGAGGGGGAAGAATGAAGCAAAAGACCCCTGTTTGAAGTTTCACTGGGACGGATTCAGGAGGGATAGAAAGCTGGCGGAGCGGGAGCGGGAGGAAGAGGCCTTCGTGGTTAATGACTTAGGGGATGAGGATGGGGATGGCCGAATGGCGGCCAAGGATTCGAGGAGGGACGCAGGCAAGCGAAAACCCGCGGTAGAACATTTTCTAGCGCTGCGTCCTGCCCGCGAAGAGCCGAACCACGTAGATAGATACCTTCATGTAGCTTGAGTTGGCCATCCTTTGCGACGACCAACTGATGCTAAGGGCAGCATCACACCCAATATCACGTGAATCTACACCGCTCACACAGTAACTCGATGGGCCGGGCTTTCCGGACCCAACCCATTCCTGTCTTTACAACAATGACTCAGACCTCCCTTCCAATTGACCGATCATCCCTGCCAACCCAACATCGTCGCAACTACTGTCGCTCTACAAACTGGACGGGAGGGCACGACGCGACATTACGCTATGAAGGTAGCGCAATTCAGCAGCTTCGGCGGGCCAGACGTCCTCGAACTCGTCGAAGTCCCCGACCCTCACCCGGGTCCAGGCGAGGTGCGCATCGCCGTCCGAGCCGCCGGCGTCGGCGCCAGCGACTGGAAGAAGCGCCAGGGCCTGATGGATCCCCAACTGCCGCAGCGCATGGGCTACGAGGCAGCTGGTGTAGTCGACGAGATCGGCGACGGCGTCACGGGTTTCAGCGTCGGCGACAGAGTCGTCGGCTTCACTGCCGAGGAGGGCGCGCAGGCTGAGCTGGCTGTGCTGGCGTACTTCGTCCGCATCCCGGAGGCGCTGGACTTTGCGACCGCTGCGGCGTTGCCGTCTGCGCTCGAGACGGCTGCTCGGTCGCTAGACCAGCTGGGCGTCAAGGAAGGATGCAGCCCCAGGACGCTGCTCATCAGCGGCGCGTCGGGCGTAGTTGGCGGCGCGACCGTCCAGCTCGCCGTCCGTCGCGGCGCTCGCGTGATTGGTACTGCCGGTCCGGCCAACCTAGATGCAGTCCGCTCGCTCGGCGCCGAGGCCGTCGCGTACGGGGCCGGAATGGTCGATGGGGTGCGTGCGATCGCCCCGGCTGGCGTCGACAAAGCGTTCGACGTCGCTGGCAGTGGCGTCTTGCCCGAGCTGATCGATCTGGCCGGCGGGAACGTCGACGACGTGGTGACGATCGCGGACTTCATGGGCGCGAGACAGCACGGCGTGCGGTTCAGTCGAGGCGACGCTGGTCGTGCGCTCTATGTGCTTGAACAGCTTGGCAGACTGGTCGAGTCGGGTTTCGTGGCGCCCGAGGTACACAGATTTTCCCTGGCGGACATAGAGGAAGTGCATCGCGTTGGTGAGGCTGGGCGCGTGCGAGGGAAGCTCGTTCTGACTGTGGAACGTTCATCACTCCCAGGCTGAACGACATTTGTTCATTTAATCGTCAACTCTGCTCTGTGTATCCGTACAACAAGCTGCAAATCTCCACTCCCGCCCATCCGATTGTCCATTATCCCTATTATCCAGCTTACAAACCGCCATGCGTGTCCCCAGCAGCGTAGACAAATCTCTCTCCTCTCATATATCAGAACCTGCCTACCCAGTAGTACACACCTCCCCAGCCAAGGCAAGCTTCATCACCCCTAAACCTAGCATCTCCTATCAAACCCCTCAAGCCGACCAGCAACCTTCTTCTTCCTCACCTCGCTCTTCGCCGTCTTCACCATCTCCTCCCCAAAATACCGTTCGTTCTTCGGCTTCGGCTTTGCCGGCGCGAAATGGCGTCGGAGCGCCTGCTTCGCCAGTAGCACCGCGGCGCGCCGCACGCCCGTCGGGATGTTGGTAGATAGGTAACCCAGCTCGGCGAAGTCGCCCGCCGCTTCGCGGGTACTCGAGTCAGACCACCAGTTGCGAGCGGAGAGGGGCACAGCGGTTCGGGCCGTCGCGACGGCTACTACAATTGGTGATGAGAGTGCGCCGAGGAGTAAAAGGGGTTTGCGAGCTTCATTGTTGGACATTTGTATCGTGCGCCTCCCCAACGAATTGTATCTGCTTAGGCGGACGAGAAACGGTCTACTATGCCAGCATGGCCGTCCAGCTGTGACCGCAACCAAGTGCGCGCTGATCTCTTATCAGGCCTTGTCTAAACTTAACCTCGCTTATAAAGGCGGAGCGCAAGCATTCTGCCTTGTAATTAACGGCTGAAGCCATGACATGCTAATTAGGTACTTATCCGTTCGATGCATCATACCAGCTACTACCTAGTTACTGTAGCACCACCACGTGTATTAGGTCGTCGGCCCTTGCCCGTACCGAAACGCCGATTTAGACCAACCTACTATCTACTTAAGAGCCTCGAAGTTCACTCCATGCAAAGGAATCCTAGATAGTCAGTACAACAATGAAATCCAACTCATAGTGCGAAGCCGCCAACCCCCTTCTCTTCAGCTACTTCCACAACTTGTCCGTCTCGAGGCAAGCGAACCGCACGATAGATTCGCAAACGTCTTCCAGCTCCACAAGTCCCTCCCCGTCCCACAAATATTCCAACAACAACTCATCATCAGCAAGCATGAGATGTTGGTTGTTCCCCTGGGTCATCAACCCCTTGAAGGCGGTCGGGAGACCATACGAAGCCAACGCCAACCCAGGCAAAGTCGCGCCCATTGAGGCCCCGGCCAGCAGTCCAATATTAGTCGCAATGTTCTGCTTGGTATTGGACTTCCACCCGATGGTGAGTTTGCGGTAGACCCCGAGCCACCGCCGGCTCTTGGTCCGGAGAATAAGGGAGTGCATCGGCATGGGTAAACTGTAGTCCGCCTCTTGGATCGGTGTACCCTGTGGGACTAATCCAGCGGAGAGCAACGTCATCGTGAGTTGGACGTGTGTTTCTGGCCTTTCTTTGATAAAGCGTTCGTGGGGCTGGCGGAGGATGAGAATGCTAAAGATATCTCTGATTGGCAATTCAAGTGGCGTTGTTGACACAGACCGCCCGATCGCTTGTTCGTCGTACCACTTGTCAAAGGTCACCCGAAGAGCGTCAATCCTGTCACCCAAGAGATTCAGGACGGTATTGACCATCCGCGCCCTTTGGTTTTCTCGGTCCGAATCCCCCTGAACAGCAGCGAGCAACAGCCACCGGATTTGCCGGTCACTGAGGGCTCTCAACTGATCCGGCCTTGGCCAGAATATCAGAGAGTAGAGCCCAGCGGAGGCTCTGTGCAGGGCGAGGAGCAAGGTACGGTCGGCGTCATCAAGCGACAAGCATTCGAGGAGCTTTGAATACGGCGCGTTGTAGTTGCGTAGGACCGGATAGGCGCGCTCACGCGATTCCCTTTTCCGTAGTACAGTTGCATTGCGGGGGTAGGGAATGAATTCTGCCATAATCTGCTTCGGAGGCAGGTCAGTCATCCCGGTAATTGTATAGCGGTGGGCGAGGGTCGCCGATGTATCGGGGATGTATATACCTGTTCGGTGCCCGAGCTCCTCGGCCGTTGACGCCTTAATAGAGGCAGCGATGACGTGCGAGTTGCCGATGGCCTGGCAGTAAGATACGATTGAATCGCGGCAGTTTGCACAGAAGTGTTGTTTTGTTGGTCCAAGACGAGGTCCAGGTCGTGAAGCTGATCATCCACCGGCATGGTATCACCCAGCTCGTCCATGGCCACGCATGCGAGAAATTCCGCAGGCATATCTTTCCATAGTGGGTCGAATCGAGAAATGTTGAGGCCGACTAGGCCTCCGCGGACGAACTCTCGCGCAGTCTGGTGGACAAGCTGGACGGGCGGTCCCCAGGCGGCGCTGAGGGCGCGTTTGTCATGATGACTTCGAGAAGGCCTCCTGTACGACTTTTAAGCCAGCCGAGAGTGTCGAAGGTGATTGACGTGACACTGCCGTGACCGTTGATGCAATATTTCGTAACGTTGTAGAGTTCCGCTAGAGTGAACTCGGCGCGGCTGCACGACATGATACGACAGACCACAAGGGTCTCCAGGGCATACTCGGGGCTTATCCGGGCCATGGTGTGCTGATAGAGAAGGTTGAGCTCATCGGGGAGCTCCTGAAGATAATCCTCCACGTCCGTAAAAGATCCGCCGTCAATGACGCACTGCTCCAAGCTCTCTACGACTATGCGGACCCAGATGAAGACGCCGTGTGCCTTTTCGACGATGGTCTGCACAAGCCCTTGCACAAGGTGTACGCTCGAGGATTGTTCGATCGGAGCGAAGGCTGATTCGAGATGATGCGTCGTGAAACTCGCGATATCGCCTCTTGTGAAGTTGTGGATGGCGAAGTGCGGGATCCGAGGGTCGCTGCCGAATTCGGCCTGGAAGAGAGGCCAAGGTCTACTTGCGAGGCAGATCTTAAGCAAATGCCTCCCGCCCCCGAAAAGAAGAGAAAGCTGCTTCAGGATGTGGGCAAGTCTGGCGTTCTGCTCGGCCCTCTCGTTTTCGTCCAAAGCGTCGATGAAGAGAACGAATCGAAGTCTCGTAGTGCTCGCGCTTATAACACTCGGCAGATAAGAGAGACAGGAGCTCAACGAATCGATATCCCACTCTGGCATCTCCGCGCGGGACTCTTGGAGCAGCACCTCGTAATTTGGCTTGACAATGGCCAAGAAGGACGGGAACTGCTTGAGGAGTTGGTACACGAGCTCCTGCAGCATTCCACGCAGGCTCTTCTGTACGGTATTCTGGCCACGCATGTGGAAAAAGTAGCCGATGGGGACCCCTAGGCCCTCTGGGAGGAGGCCAAGCAGGCGAGGGTCTCGCATGGCGAAGCGCATGAGAGTCGACTTTCCAGATCCAGGTTTGCCAGTAATCCAGAAGAGGGGGCTGAACTCTCCTGTGTCATCGGCGAGCCACCGGGTGAAGGGCACGTCTTCTGTGAAAAGCCACTCGAAGCTGTCTGCATGGTGCAAAGAGACTTGGCGGATTCTCTCGCGGGCTTCGGGTTGGTTCAGACTTTCTAAGCAATCTACCGAGGTAGGAGGGTTGTTTGTGGAGGCGGGCAATGGTCAGTGGAAAGAACGGCAAACACTGAAGCTATGAGACAGCAAGCCCACCCTGGTAGTCTTTGTTAGAAATATCTGGAAAAGTTTTACCGGTCAGTGGAATGAACATTGCTGTCGGAGAATTAAGGGAGAGTAGAATTCGGTAGAGAAACTTTGCGACTCACTTTCGATGTGCGCGCGGATCTCCGCCACCCAGCCAAACAACGCGTTCCGGATCCTCACAAAACCGGTGTCAGATTCGGAGGAGAATTTCGCCATGGCTCTATGATCCGCAGGGATGCTGCCGAGAACCTCATTGGCATGGCCGATCCTGGCGCACTCAGGCGAGACGACTCGAATTCGGAAGACACCCATCCTGGAAATGTCCTTCTCCTCGTGGAAGGAGTAAACACGGATGCTCTTGTGTAGGTCCCAGGTCTGGTAGAATTTCTTGGCAACACGCTCCAGGGCCTCGTTACCACGCTCCAAAGCGCGCAAGAGCTGGGTGTTCGGTCTCCGGGCGGCAAACACCCTAGCCAGGCTGAATGCAACCTTGCCGTACGAGGCAACGTCGGAACCTCTATGCGGGGTCCCGAGGAAGATAACCCCGTGAGTGGACTCGATTATAGAGCGGTGGTCTTGGAGAGCCTGGGGGGCATCAGACGACTGGTTGAGTGCCTACATAGATTAATACCGTCAGGATACTGGATAGCATAAGAGAACTATCACTACCCAGTGGATCGTACCTCCTTCAGGACCAGGCCCCCAAGGCTATGAACGATGAATATGAATGGTGCTCGGTCCTGTTGCACCATAGAAGCATGTTAAATTCTCAGCTCCCTGCGTAGATTGGGTGGCAGCACCGAAGGGGAGAGGGCAACATACACCGGTAGATTGCTGATCTCGGCGAATCGACACAAGGTCGTTGAGCAAATTGGCCCCATGATCCTGCAGAGAGTTCGTTCCGGCGGGAGCCATGAACCTCTCGATGTCGGCGTCGTACCCGAAGCTGTAGACACACACGTTCTTGACCGCGGCTGGCAGTAAGTCAAGGGGCCAAAACGGCTTCCGAGGCGTCTTCGCCCCGTCTTCTGCCCAGGTCTTCCAAGGGTGCCCGAACAGGCCATGCACAAAGACGACATTCGCCAACACGGCCTGCGGCTTAGGCGGGACGAAAACCACGTTCATCCCATTCCGGAACTGGGGGTTGAGCGGTGCGCTCATTCTGACGGAATATTCTACCACGATCGGGGGATCTGGCGGGACGTCAGGGGACGTCCACGGGTCAAGCTGATGTGGGCGTCAAACTCCTCCGGAGCCTGCCCGACGAGGGGACCCAAAGCCTGACCTCCAAACCACCAAAGAGTGGATTGCCAATAGGCCAAAAAAACAAGTGCCAAAAATCGCAAGTTGGCAGAATCAATTCAACAAGGGTTGAAAAACTCCGCGCGACAGGCGCGCGAACAGGCACGCGCTCTTCCGCCTTGCAACCGAGATGGAGAAGAGATGAAATTCTCGCTGATGAGGAGGTTGTCCAGCTCGAACATCACGTCGGGCGGCAACGCCCGCATCTGCCGGGTTTTACCACCCTCTTGGGCCAATGGCAACGTCGTGGCTGCCTACCGCCCGCCACCCGTTTTGGGGGCCGAGTGCATCGGGCGGAGGGGCTCAGCATCTTAAACGCTGACCTGGTGGCTGGCGAAGGATATGGCTGAGTATTAAGATAGTTAAGAGAGAGGTAAGAGCGTATCTGTCGATCAGAAGCGGGAATGATCGAGACTGACGATGTGAAGTTGAAGTCATTCAACTCCCTGTCGTCCCGATGTGAAAGGTCCGGGAACCGGCATCATTGCCTGACGCAGAGAGTCACGTGAGAAGTCAGGTCATCTTCTTGAGGGGGTACACATCCATTTACAACACAAAATGTCCAGCCAGCTTTGTTCCTAGCGTACGAAAAGGCAAGTTGAGGCTCCTTGGACCCATGTCCAAAGATGCGGGAAACTTACCTTACCTCTATTCAGGAAGCCGGGTATCCCGTTCCTTGCCAAGAGCCCGTCGTCAGCCGTCAATCATTCTCTGCCCCTTCACTTTTATCTCTCGAAAGCACCCGAGTCAAATTCTTTCTCTGCAGACGCACATCCGATCAAGGCATCTCTAACTCGCCTTTTGCAGGAAGAGACGTGAATTCCAGAAGGACATCTCCACAATCCAGTTAGCAGTCGCGCCATGAAAGAGAGATGCGTCGAGGCTTCTGAAAATGCGAACCAAGAAACTCTCCAGTGGCAGCCAAGAAGAAGCGGCGGCCTGTGACGTCAGCACACCAACCAACTGGCGCTCCCCAGTCAGCCAGCCCATCTCTGTCACCAGCGATCTTCCGAGGCGTTCGTCATGATAGCTCTGTATTAGCTTGGCTGAGTTGGCTACTGTTTTTTTTACATCATTTTAATATTTATTCTAATACCGCCGGGAGAAGGTGTTAATCGACTTTGGAATATTACGCCCTTGTGGTTCATCAACTCTTTGCCCCTATTCCGATAATCATCACTCCCTCACACATTCGCAATGAGACCACCACAATGCCGCCCCTCCCGATCCTCGAGGTTTCCCCTCCTCCTCCTCCTCTGGACAGGCCTCACAACACCACCACCACACACACAAGCAGCCCGCTCCCTAACAGCCTCCAAACGCGGCCTCGCCTATATGAACTGGGACAACCCCTCCGACAACCGCCTGCTCGTCTCCAACAACTCCTCCATATCGTGGTACTACACCTGGTCGATCTACCCAGCCTCGTCTTTCGACGTCGGCGAAGCCGTGCCCTTCGTGCCCCTAATCCACGCAGTCTCCGACGCAGAAGACTCAAACCTCGCCTCGCGCCTGTCCCGCCTGCCCGCGTCGTCGACGCATCTGCTGGCGTTCAACGAGCCGGACGGCACGACGGACTCGGGCGGGAGCGCGATAACGCCAGGAGATGCTGCGAAGGCGTATCTGCAGCACCTTGGCCCCCTCCGGACCGGTAGCGGCAGTGGTCGCACATGGAAGCTAAGCCACCCCTGCGTGACGGGCTCGCCAAGGGGCCTAGAATGGCTCCGACATTTTGTCGCAGAGTGCTACAAGCTCGACAAAGCGGGCTGTCCAGCCGACTTTGTAGCTGTGCACTGGTACGGCGCGTTCGACGGGCTGGCGGGGTGGTTGGGGGCTCTGCGCGAGTTCTACACGAACTCTTCTTCAGCATCAACAACACAGCCGCCGGCAGGGACGCAGGGCGCTAATAACGGCACCCTGAAGTTCTGGATCACGGAGATGGCGCTACCTCAAGGCGATGGGGCCGCGACGAGGGACATGATGAAGGCGGCGCTGCCGTACCTGGATGGGCTGGAGTACGTCCAGGCGTATGCCTGGTTCGGCGCGTTCAGGCAGGACAGCGGGGCAAATGAGTGGACAGGGGACCAGGTCGCGCTGTTTGATAGCAGTGGCGGCCTAACGGATCTCGGGGCGATTTATCTTGGTGGGGAGGAGAGCGGGTTTGAGGAGGGGATGAAGGGGGAGGGGCCGTCTGGCGCGGCAGTGGAAGTGAGGGTGGTGAGGGTGTGGGCTGTCGTGGTGGCTGTTTTAGGTACGACGCTTTGGATTCTTCTGTGATGAGGATGGTATTGGATATGAGAGACGACCAAAGTGTTGGATGGTACTCTTTGTGAGGGCGGCTAGAAAAGCTGTCCGGGTAGAGAGGTGGGTGGATGATGCTTCCATCCCTGCCTGGCCCGCTGGGTGGGTTTTCCGGCAGGATCACGGCGTTGGCGCTTCTTGAAGATCGATACCACACTCGCATTTGAAATTTGTGTTCCTTTTTCCGCTAATAGTTCGTTGCCGCCGATTTTCATGGCTCCAGCTGAGAATCCGAGCATGTTGGCCTTCCACTCCCTTGTGCGGCTTCATCATCAAATCACTCCTAAACAAAGGCCTCGCGCACCACTCTCCATGGACTGCCCGCGCACCAAATCTCCCCCTCCCTCAACACGATACAGCGTGCATAGGTAGGTGTAACCTAGGCAGGTCCCTACGTAGACATCGCGCCCCTGTCCAGCTTTACTCGCTGTCGCATCCCCCGGCCTCCTCCATCCGTTCCATCCCCGCCGTCGTCGAGTTGACAGCAAACCGGTCAAGCCGGAACGGCTCCAGCAAGGGGTCAGTGACCCCAGTCAGGATCTGCTTCGTCAACAGCTCACCGACGGCAGCGCCATTGGTGACACCCGAATGCATCACCGCCACAGTCAGGCCGTCCAGCCCCGTGCGCCCCAGGATCGGGTAGCCGTCCTCCGGGTCCGGGCGGGTGCCGACGGTGTAGTAGTCGTACTCGAGCGTCTCGCCGATCTCGTCCCTGAGCAGGCCCTGCAGCGTCGCGAACAGCGCAAGCGCCGTCTCGGCGGGGTTGTCGCCAACGGGCCCGCCGCCGTAGTCGGAACCGGACTGGATGCGGCCCTCGAATGTCTGGCGCATGTGCAGCTCCGCGCCGTTGTACACCGTGTTTAAGATCGTAGTCGAGACGGGTTTCGTATTGATGAGCAGGCCGTCTCGACCCGAGAGGGGCAGCCTGATGTCCTCGGCCGCTAGAAGCGCCACGCTGCCTAGACCTGCGGCGAGCACGACGTGGTCGGCGGACACGTCGCCGGTGGTGGACGTGGCAACCCCGCGTACGGAGCCGTCAGCGTTCTTGATGAAGCCTGTGACCCTCGTGCCCTCCAGCAGGGTGGCTCCGCGGGACTCGGCGTCAGCGATGAGCTGCAGCGCAACGAGGTGCGCCTCCATGAACCCTTCCTCGTTGGCGAGGACGGCCCAGTCGGGCAGGTGGGACTCCTCGAGGCTGGGCTCCATCTCGGCGATCTGCATCTGCCCGACCCGAACGATGCCGTAACCCAGCTCAACTCCCTTTTCCTGCAAGTAGGTCTCGAGCCCGGCCTCGTCCATGTTGAACGTCAGAGCGCCGCTGAAGTTGATGGGGAGGCCCGGGAGCTCAGAGAGGATCTCGTGCCAGCGACCCATCGAGTGGTGGCGGAAGTTGTAGTAGAACTCGGGCGCGGTTGCGCCAGCGTTGAGCCAGGCGAACGAATTCGGCGTCGCCACACCGCCGAGCTTCTCTGCCACTATGGTTACGTTGGCTGAGTGCGAGAGGTGCCAGGCGATGGAGGCGCCAACGATACCGCCGCCTACCACCACGACGTTCGGGGGTGCCACGCTCGTCTTCGTCTTCTCGGTTGAGTCGTGTGGCCTGTGTCGATCGCGTCGCGAGGAGGGGAGGGTGTTTGGCGAAGATGTCGAACGCGCAGAGCTAGAACCAGAAGAGACAGGATTGAGGGATGCCGGGTGATGATCCACTGCAGATGTCGCAGATGCTGGATGAGGATCACTCGACGAGCGTGACGATACGAAGGGCGAAGCAGAGGCTTTAAATACAATATCAGGGCCTGGGGCAGATAGAGCTACCGAGCGCGAACCGTCAGCATCAACCTTATGTCCATCGTCATCATCACGACTAACGACTTCGCCGGCCGTCGCTATCTCCGACATCGTATCATCGGAGCCTGCCCGATTATGGAGCGTCGACATTTCGGTGTCCTTAAGTAACCTGTAGACCTAGGCCGATAAGCCACAGAGCTTCTTTGCTGCGAGGAGGGTCTACGGTCCAGTAGCTTTCACGAGGAATCGAGCTCTTGCAACGATAAGTGGCATTCCCCGCCCGATACGACCCCACATCGGGACTCCGCAAGGCAGTGGAATGTGACACCGTCTCGGCAGGTCTCGGCACCGCGCCACGACCGAGCAAGTTCGGTGAGGGGCGCCTCTTATAAGGGCAGGTATCGAGATTGATACGACCATCAGCAGCAGCAGCAAAGACAACAAGTATGGCCTCAACAGCAACAACAGCAAAGCCACCGTAAACAGAACAGGACAACGATGACTTGCCGAAACTCCTAGCAGAATACCAGTCGAAGTCTTTTGTCAACGCCGACGAGGCTTCAAAGTAGCTCGACTACCTGCGGAAAAAGCCGGGGACTGAGGAGCTTGCCCGTGAGATGACAGCACGGATAATGCAGCACTTCTAGCAGACTCCTGACCTTCCCGTTGAGTTGCTGCCGGACCAAATTCCCGTTGCCAAATTCCGCGATTTTTTTAAACTGCTAACTAGCACGAGGGTAAAAGCACAGCCATCCATATCGATCGTTGGCTCGATTCTCGCCAGGGTTCGGACTTGCACTTGGGAACTTGCAACGGCCGCCCCCTCGCCCTCAAGATCGACAGCACAGCACTGCAGCCTCGGAGACCTGACGCCGCCGTAGGCAGAACTTTTCGAAACTGACTCCGAGCTCCGCATCCATTTGATAGACGAGGTATTTAAACGGAACCGCTATATCACATCACGAGGTTCGTCCAGTCCATCGAGGCAACATACTGGTCCATCGTCGGATGTGTGGGAGCCAGACATCGCCTCAACAACCATCACACGGTCAGGGCTCCAAAAAAAACTCAAAAAAAACATATTTTTACAAACATCTCTACCTAAAATCTCACCACCCCCCCCCCCCCCC